>JAVTVY010008872.1:0-45495 GCA_036873755.1 Hanleya hanleyi | reverse complement strand
AAATCGTAAATACTCCGCCAAAGATAAAAACGCGTTTCATATCCCCAACCAGTTTATATGAATATCCCTACCGTATAAACTCACCAGAATTGTAATTGAACTCATTGTAGTTTTTTCGGCAGAATTGCTGAAGACGTTGATCGATCACATAGAATAGAATCAAATAACAATAATTCTGTTCGGTTAGATAGGTCGCCGCTTACTGCTTGTATTGATAGGTCGCCGCTAAAACTATTATGTGCTTTTGTAATATAAAACAGTGAGATTCAAGTTCACTGATATGGTCCGCAAAAACACCTTTTTTGAATGGAAGATAATTTGAGAAGATTGTCAAAATCTTCACTGTAATTATTTACTGTAAATGTGCAGTAAGTTACTGCTTTCTTTCACAGTAACTTACTGCAAAACATAATTACGGTATAATACTGTAATACAGGCAATAGTGTACTGTATTATATTGTATACAGTAAGTTTCTGCTTATATTTTTTAAAATACAGTATTTATTAGCGTGAATATAAAATACAGTACACTTAACACATTTACTGCAAAATTGGCATAACTCATTGCTTTATTTTACTTTACTGCAGAATAAAATTTACAGCATACAGAACTATATTTTATGCGAAGAAAATTAAAGTAATTCGCCGTACTGTTTCATATACAGCAAGCTCATGCATCTTTAAAAGAAATACATTTTGTATTGCTTTGATTGTGAAATATTGTGAAATATAAGTACAGAATATACTAATGCAAATTACATGTTCGTCAATTCATTCTTCTTTGTTTGTTTCTAGGGTAAGGATGCATGATCAACAACATGCGTCTATGTGAACTCGTAGACATTCAAAATATCTAGTATGCGAATTATACTGATCGCCACGTTGTTTCACAGAAAGTTTGTAAAATTCAATGTTACGGAAACTCCGTAATTTTGAGGAAATATCCAAAAACATCACATTCCTGGTAGGTCTAACCTCCCAGAGTTCCCATTTTTTATTTTCTCATCATAACCTACTTGGAGGGTTATGCAAATAGGCTTAAAATGACTCCAATATGATAAGTTACAAAGTCGCAAAGTTTCGACTCTCTATAGTTTTCTTCATTTCGGAGTACGAGAGAATCCCCCAAGGCCGCATATAGTTTAGCCTACCGGGTCTGGGGAGAGGCGGATCCCCTCCGGCCTTCATCACGTCCCCCCCCCCTCCTCCTTCTTCAGTTAATTCTTATCATTAGCCTAGAAACGGAGTAGACAAAAAATTTCTGACTTCATAGCTCATCATATTGCGGTAAAGTTTTAGCCCATTCAGATTTCAGATTTCCTGGTTTAAATGGGCATTTTAATTCGTAAATCGGCGGGGCCCGAAAACAGGCGGAAATATGGCTTCCGGTAAGGTAAAGCCACGTTTACATAATGGCGCCCATTAGTATAAAGTAAACTGTACAAGGGTTAATAATGCAACGATAATAACTTTCACAATGTAATACGCGTGGGCGAACATATATCCAAAATCATCATATCATATATATTAAATAATTTAATACATCAGTGCCAGTTTGGTTCAAAGGGGCTTAATTCTTATCTGATTTAAATAGTATTTTTTCCTGACTGTTTTTCTTGTGTGATTTATTCAACCTTATAATGGTGCCCATTTAAATGAGTGAAACTGACATGAATAGCTCTCTGATGTATCTAAAATCATGTATGTGGGTGTTGGGCGTATGTTATAATATATGGAATAGTCGAACACTAGTTCCGGCACCTTCATTTATGTATGTACAGTGGTAGAACATTCCGTCTTCAATATAGTTATAAGTTTATCTCCTTGACAAACAGACAATATCTTGTCATATTGTTAGGAAAAACCATGATAAGAAAGGAATATCCTTTCGTTCTGTTTCTTCGTGGTTTTCTTTTTTCAGAATTGTCTGTCTGAAGTGATATAAGAAATGTACAGTAACAATATATTATTGCATTATTACAGTAAGTTACTGGCACATTTGCTGCCAGTAAGTTACTGTAATGATTACAGTAACATCCTACTGTAAATTTTGCAGTAAGTTACTAGCACCTTTGCTGCCAGTAACTTACTGTAAAATTTACAATAATTTTGTTACAGTGTACTCTGGCGTGTCTTCATCTTAACCCGAGAATGTGTATGTCCACAATCACAGCGAAACCAAGATACTTTAATACTCTAAAACATAACGATAGTTAGTGATGATGAATTGACGATTGGAACGCATGATGTTCGACCTTATTGTTGAAAAATATTCAGTCATCCTCTCTGGCGGTGACTATCATATATAACTATGTTCGTATCCAATCCCTGCTTGGATATGATGCTAATTATCTCACGAGAATAAAGACTTTCGATCACTGAAGCGGGCATTCTTGATGGAAGACGTCTGGCTGACGAATGTCTGACCTGAAGACTCACCTTCTGTACATATAATTGTTGTTCTGCACTCGAGAAACTCTGAACATGACTGTTTCATACGGATGAATGATACGGATTTGATATTTTTGGAACACCACCATATCTTGCTGGCATCATTGAAAATTGTTGACCGCTTCTGTCTTGCATGAAATTAGCCTAGTTTTATGTATACTTTGATTTAACCTTTTAATTTGGTGCTTATGTTATTATATGAATTAGGTCTTTGGTTATATGGACGCGGAATTTTTTGAATGACGAACTAGGCGATTGTATTTTGCGCACAAATGGCGTGATAGAACGAAGAAGTGGTGTCGTTATTTCCGCGCTACAAATATGTCGTTCTTTCCGCACTGCAAATATTACTCATGACAGGCAACGGATATATTTTTCCACTGTGACTTGAAGAAAACAGGCAGATAATGGAATGTGTTGATAATGAGACGAACCCATCAGTAACACGATATATCTATATAAGATCATCGGTATAAACCATAGTTGGCGTATTAACAGTCAGATGAATTTAAGTTCCTGATCCATACACATTTGGCCTTTCAATGGCTTGTCTCCAGTAGATCACTGGACCATGATCTGCCACCAATCTCATTCCTTTCACAGTGAAACTTGTGTATAACGACCAGACTAGGAACTAGATTATAGCGTATGTATGGACAGAGGTCTGGCTTATCAAGGTTCAAAATACTTTAAATACCGACATTATCCATAATCTCAATACTTCAATTTAAAGGTTGGCCAGTTTAACCAGGTGTCGGTATTCACAGATTTCACTATACTCATATTCTTAAAATTGAAATACTGGAGCACTTTGATGCAGCGAGAATTTATAAAAATGTGTCTCTTGTGCAGCGAGTATTTATGAAAATGTGTTTCCTTCCAATTTGTGAGGCGCCAACACAATCTAAACTTTTCCTGCCCTTGAACGGCTCATCACATATTCGAATGTCAGTACCAATTAGAACATTAAATAGTGTGCAAGTCCAAATATGATTAACATTTGACTGCTTCTATACAGCAATTGGTGATTTTAAAAGAATTGATATAGACTTAACACATAGGATGACTGGATTCATTATTTCAATATTTCTTTTGGAAATTGCTCGAACTAAGAATATCTGTCGTACCGCCATTATCTTTTCTGTTAAATAATTCAAGCAAATATGTGACGTTATACAATTAGCGTCGGTCCAATTTATTGCTATAAAGAATTTTTGACTGAATTATCACCCAAATTGACCCGTAAACCAGTCTCCAATATTTCCATATATCTTTGCGCAAATACTAAATACTTAATTTCGTCGAGAAGACAAAGAGATTTTCTTTGCCTGTTGGGCTTTGTGATTGCTAAATAATCGATGACATTGCAAGGAATAGTTGCTACTTAAGGTGGATCGTGGGGCGAATTCTTCACCCGCTGACATAATTATCTCTTTACAGTGAAAACTCGTGGTGTTTATCAGTGAAAACGAAAAAAACTTGAACAATTTTGTAGATTTCATATTATATTTTCTCTTCGTGCTCTCCTATCTCCAGTTCACGAATTGGCGATAAAATACGAGAAATAACTTTTTCCACTGCAATACCGAGAAATGAAAGCACGGAGAGAAATATCGATGTTTTATTTAAAGAAATGCCACGAGAAAGGAAATTACTGTGCTTTCATGTGTGAAAATATGCGTAGACGTAGATATGTGGCCTGATCTTAAGATCTTCTTGTGCAGCAACATGCGGAGCCATGAATTGGGTAAATACAGATTTGAAGAAAGGTAATTCAAAGTGACACATGGCGATCAACAATGTACATTGACATTGTTTTCCGGCATCGTTTTCCACCTCCCTTTTAATGTGATTAATTGTTGCCATAAACGGTGAGTCTGCTGGCCGAAATGATGATGCCCCGAGGCTTGCCCTCTGAACAAATCATTGCGAATCATGGTGGAGAATGAAAAGCTTGGTCGGCGTCGGGCCTCACAGGTATTTGTTCTGAATACAAACTTGCATTCAATAAATATTCCCTCCTTTGGACCGGTTTTACTATATGGCGGTCACACAGTTCATCATTCTCCAACAGGTCACTTGATAGGGCTATTGCATCATGGCTCTGAAATATTTGTATGCTAGTGACCGTGTGGTCATGTCAATTCAATATGTCTACCTGAGCAGCTACAATCAAAGCGTGGCTGAGATACAAATCATCAAAGAAATCACTTTCGGTTCTTGTGATGTTTAGAATTATGCAGTCAGTATATTTGGCTGTGGGGTTATATGTCTTAATGTCAGCACATCGAAATCGTTTTCCAGCACCCTTTTAATGTTGCGTTTAATATAGGTTCTATAGTGGTGTGAAAACAATACTCTGTATGCAAAATCAAGGAAAACATCTAACAGTTATAAGTTGATGGATAAATGGGACATGACGTAAGTCAAGGTATGGTATAAAAGGCTGGTATGTGAGATTAATTCCTCTAGTGTGACATGAAGCCGTGATGCAGAGTCATTATCATTATTACAGTCTGCATGTATACTATGATTGTCTTTTTGAATTTGGTGCTAATACTGTTATATGGAATATGGAATAGGTCTTTGGATTATGGACGCGGATATTCTTTAATGGACGACGGCTGAATTATGAATGACGGACCAGACGCTTGTAATTATCATTATTACTCCAGTAAAGTATGAAATTGAGTTACGCTACTCAGTAAAGTATGAAATTGAGTTATGCTACTGTTTTTGATAACAAGAGATCAGATAGATACTATAAACAAAACACAATTCTAAGAGAGATCGGTCTCAATAACAAACCGAAACTGCTGCTATAAATAATAACACACATATCAAATTGATTATCAGAGTTACCAAACGCAGTAACAACGAACTAAATGTAACATTTTCGATCTCAATCAAAGGAATTCGACATTAAAATAAGGCTATCACAAGATTCTAGACATATTGAACCTCACTTAAAAAAGATAATTACTTAAAGGTTAATTATGTAAATTCCGAGAGGAAAAAAGTGCAATGATAAACAGGAAATAATATACATACCTTTAACAGTCGTCTAGTTGTGTGAAAATTATTAAGATAGATGATTTATCCCCAAAACTATTACATGAACGTTGCATATTCCACTCATGAAAAACCACTTCATAATTAAAAAGAGATCGTGAAAATAATCAATCAGGAAGTGTCCAAACTTTAACAATAGCAAACATCATCACGGTTATAGTATTGTTATTATTTTCAGTAACGAAACAGTCAACGCTTGTATTTTATTACTAAATTTGGAAATCTATTGACTTTCGTACTTTACTGGACTGATTATGTCGTCAAAGTATTTAAATTTTTTCATTTCTGCTTGAATACCTCTGGGCTTTACATGAACAATATCCCATTCTAGAGATTCGGAATAAAGAAAACAATCGAGGAGAGCATTAATAAGGTCTCGAAAAGAGATTCCGGTTGTCGCGCCCGATGGTGTCACGAGATTCAAGCAGTGCCGCAGTGCATGGATTCCACTCTCAACGCCATCTGAAAATTATCGATATGCCGCTGGGTATTGCGCCAGTGTTGCCTGCGGAAGAATTACAACACATATAAGGGAAGTGGGAAGAGGTGCCGACATACTGACAGAGCCACATGACTTCACGGTATATTCTTCCGGTTAACCTATTCTAAGTCTTATTTGATAGTAGCTCTCTATTTATCGGCCACCACACTAACTAATATTGATATGATACGATGTATAATCAGAGGCAGTAATCCCATACTCACTGAGTAATAGAGTAAGATAAGATCTGTGGTGGAAGCATTGTTATATTTTGGTCAGATGGTGTCGTGGTGTTCAGACTAATTATGATGTGCCCTCTAATATTTCAGATCAAGGAAAGGCGAATTCAAGTCTAGACGGATATGTCTGTATCATATTTGACACTCCAGTCCATATTAATATTAATTTGGGAACCTAGAAAGAAATACTATGTATGTTCGGTGGTTACTCGTTTGTCAATGTTTTCAATATATTAGGGCTTGAATTGAAGTTTATTAAGCATGGGATCAAATTAAACATTGATAAATCAGTGGCTTTGACAGTAAGATAACAAAACGAGGACATTATACAGGTATACTTTTGCATGTTAAACTAGCATATGTTATGGTGATTGGTATGACTAAACCCCTAGTGGCTTGTTCTACCCCTAAGAAATGTAAATCAAGTACTTACAATCGAAATTACACAGGTGAAATAATAAATATAAATCTAACAGGAGCAGCTATGTGTCGTGTTTTGTTGAAAGTATCATTGTTGTGCGATAGTTAAATAAATACATTTGTTCAAGGGAACTTTCTCATTAGTGATCTTTCCTCTTCGAGAATAACTAGAGAAAAAACCCCACCATGCTTTACAGCTCGCAACCACAGGATCCTCAATATAGCAGAATTGATGGATCTTCTGCATATCTACCGACTTTATAACGAAGACCATTACTTTCTGACGAGGGTTGGACTTCATTAAATAGCTGATCAAATTTTTGCCATCCACGTCGTGACATTTCAGTTTTACTGGGATAGTTTCCATTGGAAGACGATCATATTGCTAATCGGTCACGATATTCGTTCTGCTTTCAGATCCCAATTATCTGCTTTGCTTCAGGGCTATGGATCTATGATTCAAGAAAATCCTAAGATAATTGGCGTATGTGTATTGACATTTGAGAAGCATGCTATGAACCCAGACGAGGAATAGTTCCTGACGTCCTTGCTTCCCTTGCGTAAGCCAGGGTTACATCATCTATGTGTTCAACGAAACACATAAAGGTGGTGAAAAAGGATACCGGCATACTTTGAAGAAATCAGTGACTCCACAGCCCAATCTTCTGGCTGCATATCTAAAAACATCACAAGAACCAAAAATGATCTCGGCCACACTATTAAATATTGTAGATGTTAGTGACGATGTCCACACGGCCCCTAGCCGCTACACTGATTGAGTATGAAGAATTACCGATGGTAAACATTTTGTACCTTTTTATACGGGATACGGGAAACCATTCATGTCACCGCATAAATCAATAATACCAATATCTTCTGCTCGGTGCGTCCGGTTATAACCTGAATTCTGCTGACAACGTATTTCCCTCCCACTGTCTTGTAATATTCGCTCAATCATTTTTGAATAGTTTAAAGTCTTTTCTTTATATGGTGGTTTGAATGAATTATATCAAAGGATAAACGTAACATGTCTTTTGTTGAAGTCCTGTGTCATCTTATGTTTCTCATTCATATGTTTATCTTTAGAGAGGAATTAGTTTCGTAAACATTTCTGTCTGTATGGGTTTTTTGCTAACGAGGGTCGAACGCTTGTATGCAATGTTTTCACTGGCGAACATTGTTATGTACTTAACCGCTTCTTCATGGTATTGCACAACGCTTCAAATGTTTACCATGTTCTCCATCAATAAGAAGGAGGAAGCACAGGTGCCAGATTCCCATACAGTATTCGGTCGTCGCCCAAAAAGAAAAAAAAAGACCATTTACGTTCGGAGAGAGAAGCGGTCAACAGTTTCAATGATGGCAGCAGGACATCATAATATCCTAATAGTAAAATCTTTATCACTGACAAGAAGTCTTTTATCCAAATGAAAGCAGCCATCCAGGTAACAGATGCGTTCATTCATGCTGGTGAAAAACAGTCAATACATAACAGGTGGCGTTTTCGGAAGTGAACCAGGAATAGGCAAAAAGTTTTGAATGACCACACATGCCTTTCTGGTGGTTCCTTACGAATTTTACATGGTGACGTTTTTTAATAGTTTTCACTCCTTATGATATGCATATATGTATTTTATTCTGTTGTACAAATCTGAAACTTTTATTAAGAGAACCCATCGTAACTGTCTAACAGACTCTCAACATCAGTTAAATTTCTCAAAACCCATGGTTGCCCCTTTCCTAAAACTACATATGGGTACTCAAACGCAATAATTGATTTATTACAGAAAGTATAACAGATATCGATTTATTATTTGGGACAGAATACGTGTGATGGATTGACTGATCGCAAGACAAAGTTTTAATGGCCACTATACTATTTATCATTTATCTCAGGATACACACGGAAAGCGTGGTTTATCGGAGTCTTACTCCCCATGGCATCATTCGAATATGAAGGCGTTGGACACAGTTTTACAATTTCGACATCGTAAACTATCCCTTTCTGGACAGTAATGTTCCTGTGCTTTTTTGGAACATCGTGATGTCTTGCCGGCATCAATGGAAACTGTTGATCGCCAATAAACTACACTATTTCTAAGTATACTGTGATTTATTTTTGGTAGTTGGTGCTCATGCTGTTAAATGGATTAGGTCTTTGGATTATAGGCGCGGAAATATTCTGATGGACGACGCCTGAATAAAATGACGGACTAGACGCTTGTATATTAAATATAACTCACTAAATCTTCATTACATGTGCTCCTAATAGTAGGGCATGAATGCTAAATTATAAACAAATATATCCTGCTTTTTGTGCAGTAGATGAACTCGTGCACAAATGTAATAAATTGTCCTTAGATTGGAGTCCACGTACCGCGAAGTCCGATATCGGGAGAGCAGACAACTACCATCGGCCGTATGGCAAGCCGTTTTACTTTTTATTCGGCATTTGCTGATATCATTAAATATTTGCTGATATCTTCAAATGATTTGATGATATCATCAAATGATTTGCTGATATCATCAAATGATTTGCTGATATCACCAAATGGTTTGATCATATCAGCAAATCATTTGATGATATCAGGAAATCATTTGATGATATCATTAAATATGGCGGAACGTGAAAATAAGCCTAAATGTTAATGCCTGCTCCCTTCTCATCCTGTTGTTTGATAATTTATACCTTGTGGTAAAGCTATCTGCCGACAAATCACATGCAATATCTATTACGGTACTTAAAGAACCAGACAATAACAATAAAACCTATCAAACCTCTGGCATATACCTTACGCCAAAATTGACTAATAAATGACAAATAGAATCATGAATATAAGGGCATTCAAATAAATATACAGCAGGGAAGATAAAGTTTTCCGTCTCGGGTTATTGACTTGTAGACACAAATTCATTAGATCTGCATTTGAGTATAATCGGGGTGAGGCGAAAGGGGATAATGATTTCGGGAAAGCCGGTCAGCATGGATCATGATATATTGAGGCAGAGCCGATTGTCGTGCTTCTTCACTGGTTAGCTTTTAGGGCAGGAGATAAGGCATAGCCGCACATACAACAATAAATTAATCTCCATGACCCTTTACTGACCCGTAACAGGAGACCAGGCTCTTACGATAAAGACAGAACTAACCAAGCCTCAATGAAGTCATATGGCTTCTTTTTATCTTTATATGATGTGGGTACAGTAATCAAATCTACCTAGTATAATCTGTGGCGTGTCCTACTCCTCCTACTCCTCCTCCTCCTCCTCCTACTCCGCTTTACTCACTGCACAGCGGGTCGCATAGGTCTGGCGCGGGATAGGGTGGGGCGAGTGACCTGGGGTTTTCACTACCTCAGATTCCATGGGCCAGGCTTGCACCCTACAGTAGAATGGATCGAATGCGCATGCGCGATGAGTAGTATAGAAAGGGCAGGCGGTTGGAATAGGTGTGGCGCGGGATAGGGTGGGGTCGAGAGACCTGGGGTTTTCACTACTTGAGATCCCATGGGCCATGCTTGCACCCTACAGTAGAATGGATCGACTGCGCATGCGCGATGAGTAGTGCGCGATGACTAGTATAGAAAGTGCACGCGGGTCGAATAGGTGTGGTGCGGGATAGGGTGGGTCGAGAGACCTGGGGTTTTCACTACCTGAGATTCCATTGGCCAGGCTTGCACCCTACATTAGAATGGATCGACTGCGCATGCGCGATGAGTAGTGCGCGATGAGTAGTATAGAAAGGGCACGCTGGTCGAATAGGTGTGGCGCGGGATAGGGTGGGTCGAGAGACCTGGGGTTTTCACTACCTGAGATTCTATGGGCCAGGGTTGCACCCTACTGTAGAATAGGTCGTCTGCGCATGCGCGATGAGTAGTGCGCGATGAGTAGTATAGAAAGGGCACGCGATCTCCCTATCTTCCTAATTAGAGATTGTCAGGATGTATGACCAGAGGTTTCATAGGTGGTCACAAGGGACCATGTCGCTCTCCACCGATATCTGGTTCCATGCCCATACGGTATATATTTTATTTCGTCAGCGAAACTAGCTCCGGTGTAGCCTTGTAGTACTAAAGCCGATACAGATCGAAACAGTTGTGTGACATTATTTATGTAAGCATGTCCCCTGTAAATTCAGTATGATCTCAAGCGCTATTTGTTGAACATTCCGATCACTTTTCAATTCTGTGTTATATTTCCATGCCCATACGGTATATATTTTATTTCGTCAGCGAAACTAGCTCCGGTGTAGCCTTGTAGTACTAAAGCCGATACAGATCGAAACAGTTGTGTGACATTATTTATGTAAGCATGTCCCCTGTAAATTCAGTATGATCTCAAGCGCTATTTGTTGAACATTCCGATCACTTTTCAATTCTGTGTTATATCTATGTTGACCTTCCGAGGCGGGAGGGGGTGTCCGGTCGCATCCACAGTGGTTAATGGTCAGGACCTACAGGTCAACCGCCGCTAATGGGGGCAGAAATAGTGGAGCGAGCCTGTGAAACGGAACATGCGCTGTGACGAAGTTTATTGTCATTCTGAACAGGGAGCCTTCCCTGTTATGGTTCATACTTTGACCTTCCACCATATTTAATGATATCCTCAAATATAAAGTATTTGCTGATATCATCAAATATTTGATGATATCACCAAATACTGAATAAAAAGTAAAACGGCTTGCCATACGGCCGCTGTTTGACAGCACAGAGTAATTTCAGTATATCTACTGCCGACTTTCCGCTATAATTGTTCCTATGAGACTGAAAAGCGCTATTACTTCACAGCGTCTTAATTCGTTTCAGCCAATCATATCACAGAGTGGGTAGCTATACGGACTGAATATCAAGAAGCCACCTAGTTGGCTGATATCGAATGAAGTGGACTGATGAAATAGGACACCAAGGCAGCTGTATTCGCAATATTCAAAAATGCTTTTATAATTAATCAGCTCTAAATCTGTGATTTTCCACACGATTTTGGAAATGACCCCTAATATTTAAAAATCTCACCGGGCCACGCTGTCAAATTTGGGATACCCGACTTCTGAAAATCGCCGAATTCCGGCCAATTTAACGAAAAATTACATATTTCGGCATAATATGACGTAATATAGGTCCGATATCAGAATCGAAATGCATATTTGTGATCGCGTGATGTCTATTCACACGTTGATCATTTTATAACTCAATTATGGGCTAATTAATTTCAGTTCCATTGAAGCCGCCAGCGAGCCTTATCCGCTGCGAGTGATGTACTTCCTAATTTCGCCGATGAAGATGGCCCTACCCTTTTAGTTTCAGTCAGCACTTTTATTTCAGTTATAGGAAATTTTTCATGGTGGATACACGTTAATTCGAAAATGACTGTACTTTCTTGGAACATCAAACTGGACAACTTTAAGGCATTAAATGGAATATATGGGCTTTATAAAGCCGCATCGGAAGAAATGTTCAATATATTAAGGGGGAGAGTAAACTTTCCCTCCCTCCAATCAACTGAGAGGCATGTGCAACGTATTCCACCCGAACGTAATAACGGTTAATAGCGGCACAATAACTCCAACAAGTTTGAATCATATCGAACTAATATTTATGTTGCAACGACAAAAATCGGATCATTTCTGAAGACCAGTCCTTCAATTTTGCGCCATCTGTTAAAGGGGTGGAGTCACATATTGCTTCACAGTTTCAAAGATATTTCTTTGAACCATGTCATGTTTCATGTTTTCATCGGACATACGCTACCATTTGCAAATATACTAAATTAGACAATACGCTACCATTTGCAAATATACTAAATTAGACAACTTTAAATGTGGGACTTTTTTGCTATAGGCGTGGGGTACCAGTCTCACTGTTTCAGTCGATCAGATCGCAGTTCGCAGAGTGGGCAGTCAGTAGCTATACGGACTAAATGTCAAGATGCCTCCTACTTGGTTGAAATAGGAGACCACGGCAGCTGTGTTCGCACTATTTAAAAACGCTTTCATAATTAATCAGCTCTAATTCCTTGATCTTCCACACGATTTTGGAAACCACCCCTATTATTTCAAAATCGCACAAGCTCACGCTGTCAAAATGGGGGGATACTCGACTTCTGCGCGATATAGAAAAAAAATCGGCATGCTATCTCCCCATTTGTTTCTTATTTTTCTGTGTCCCAAGCTTCAATGCATTTAGAAATGAAAATCAGATATATCCATGAGACATAGGTAATTAGTTATTCAAATTTACGGTCGGAAATGGGAAATATAACTGGTTCCTTTGACCTAAATGCTACTGAAACAAGTAAATTAGATAATGCGTGTATTGATATTTCTGGACAGCGACAATGTCCGCTCCGACTAAATGTACTACTGTGAAATTGTACCGTCTCGGCATAGAAAATTATTATTTTTTTATTCTGTTTTTTAATTGAATTAATAATGCGGACTCAATTAGACACGAGCCATTGCAGATAACTCAATTAAAAAGTGCACATGGCAGCTGGAAAATCATATAACGAGCCAACCTAGTCAATGGAATCTTGTAGTTAACACACGAAATTTTATCTGAGAAAAGCACGGAAGCGATTGATAATGTGCTATATTGAACGACTGAAGGCATGCCTCAATACTCTAACGTAGTTCAATTTGACAATATATACACTTTTTTCTGACAACCGAATCACATGAGGCAGTAACTTCGATTTTTTGCCCTTTTCTGAAAGAAGCGCGTGGTCACAATGTATGTCGGTAATCTGAAAAGGCTCTTCGCTATGCTAGAATATTGTCTGATTATGGAAAACTATCGAGGTAGGATGAGAACGAACCCGAGATATTGAATTTCGGAGAATGAAAAAAGTGTCCAGTTGACCCGTGCATTGTGTTGAAGTATACTATAGTTCTTGCCTTGGACTGATATCTGATATTGCCAGAAACCAGGGATATACGGAATGGGTCATTGACGTATCGAATCATCTCTCCTGGAAATTTGGAAATTCAATCGCACTGGTACTCTGGACTACACTCTCAACATGATTAGCCATACGTATATACGATATATTATGAAAACAAATAATATTAGAGATACGTCAACCTTATATGTACCGTCTTTGGCAGATTACTTCTTGTGAACTGGAAAAAAATGTTTTCCAGTGCGGTATATTGATAGCATTGAGCCCAAGAAGAGATAATTGTATGCGAGAACTTTTTTTTGTGGTTGGAAATAAACGATATAATTTTTGGATATCTTCTCAATTTTTGTTCGATTATATAACAATAACTAATTTTCAAAGCATGTTTTCTGAACGATGTTTGTTTGAGGAATGATAAGTGTGTGATGATTGTTCTTTTGATTATCACAACTGACGTATATAGATTTAAATGGAACTGTTTATGAAGATTAAGCTCCCATATTTTCCACGTTAATAACATTTTTTTCTCAAAATATTTGAACTTTCAAATACTAAAAATAAACTCTTCAACCAAACCAATTTGCTCGAATACTTGTAAATGACGGATAGATTTATCTAATATACGGAGTAGTATTTATTTAAAGTTTGAAGAAAGTTAATTAACTTCGATCATCATGTTTTAGATAAACATCGGTAAGCCACCAGCATTGATATCCGCATGGAAGACCTAATCCAGTCTTAAACAGGAATACTTTCTCGTGTCTTCTATTATGATGACTCTTTCTACAGCTTGATTCTTATATATAGAAATATATTTCAAAGTTTATTTTCACCAGCCTTTATAATTAATTATGTATTTCGGTATATTATTGAATTTTAGAAGGGCATTACTAAACTCGGAATCGTATTTAAATATCCAACGCAGTGATTTTCACCTCGATAGCTCTTTTGTTCATACATGTACATGGACATGGCATCGTGCTTATGGGACCGGTTGAATTTCTCACTGATAATACATTTGACAGATGTGGAAGCACCGATTATCAAAGGTCTCTAAGAAAATGAAACTCGTTGGGACATTTCTTCAATAATATGAAAAATACTTATAGTTATTTATTTCCCTATGATTGCCAGCGCAACCGCGATAGATTGGATGAAACTGTTAGTTTTTTGCACTCTTTCCCTGCGAATACTGCTATGATCTCAGAATACTTCATCATACAAGAGACAACATATTTTATCATCAAATAATTATAATTGAGAATGCAATTCTGACCAATTTTCCATAAATATTAAAAATGCTACATCACGTAACATAGGTCACGTAACCTGCCATCATCTCGTCGTCTGAGCTTTGATTAAAATACATGATAAATGGTTATTTTACATTGGTGCTCTCTGTGAGGCAACTTTTCTTAATTTTATTTATATCTATCGTCTTAATAAACAGGATTTTGACAATCATCCCAAATTATCTCTAATTTAGAAAACATTATTACTTCCACCATCCATTAGCGGACTTGATAACCATTTCATTATCTTCGTACGCCAGTAGCGGAACTTACCAAATTAAGCTGCCAACTGTTATTTGATTGTATCCGTAGTGATTGATCGCCGACTTGAAGATTCCTACTGATAAAAAGTAAACCGAGTTTATGTACTGTAGCGAATATATACGGCAAGGAGACATCAGCAGTTTTTTTATCCTCCGCCCCGCGTCTTTGCCATTTGATTTTCTGGAATTGGTGCATATATTGAACTCCCATGGTGCAGGAAACATCAATCATGTTGTCTGTTTGTTGGTTGTTTAAAACCCTCCATCTCTGGCTTCATGTTTTCTAACAACACACATCCCATCATACTCTAATGACTTCATTTGTTTTTCACTTTTTTTTAAATCAAGGATATGATCCGGTTCAACTAACATAGAGCATTATCGACTGATAGATATGAAATTTTCTTTATCTACAAAAAGCGCAGTAAGTGAGAGAAAGCATGATAGAGATATTTTTTTCTAGTATTTGGAAACAACCGATAGTTAAAATAAATAATCACATTTACTTCTATACCTCTACAACAGAACATGGATGTTCCCTCATTTTTTTCCACAAGCCAATGGAAAGGCTGGATTTCTATTCGAAAATTTGAATTGACCAATGAAGGGCTTCAAAACTGAAATATATCCCATGATGCAATGCTGTATCTATAAAACTATTAATATTATCAATTATCCCGCACTGGACAGTGACATAATAAAAGAGCATGAATATATATCGTGTATATATCTCGCCAAGTAGATCTCTCATTACTCACATCGAAGTAGACTATTACGTTTATTGCAATCTGTTATCTATGTATTACATAAATACAAGCGTCTTGTCCATCATTCAATATCCAGCCGTTGCCCATTAAAAAATTCCCGTGTCCATAACTTACAGACCTATTTCATATAACAGCATTATCACCAAAATCAATCAAGACACAAATATGAGCCAGGTTCCTGCAAGACAGAAGCGGAAAACAGGTTCAAAGACGCCAGAACATGATGTTCCAAAAATATCAAATCCGTTTCGCTGATAAGTATTCTTAATCCATAAGAGTTTCCTTGTAAAGTCGCTATCCAGAGAATGATGTATCTCGTCGCGCTTCGAAATCGACTATTCATGGAGATCCTGAAGTACATGGGTTCATATGGCATCTAGTCCCGAGTTATGCGGAATTAGACGCTAGTTAGGATACGTAACTCCATATATCTTGCACATTACGCTCGCATTTTGATATCGGCATGGGTTATGTATCGCCAAATTTTAGGAACATTGAATGTAGGGGGTTTAGTGGAAAAGCCCTGTGTTATAAGTTTCTGCAATAACATTTTGTGGCGTTGATTAAATTCGTCACATTTTACACAGGGATATGTATACGTCAAATGCAGGTCCTACTGGAATATTACTTCCAGAAAGAGATATTTTACGAAGATATTTTAAGAAGCTCCACTTCATTTTCAATCGGGTTTAGCTGACTATTGCGGCCACTCTTGTTTGAACTTGTCCCGTGCACTATACCGGAAATGACCTCGGGTAATGTATTGATATACGCTGACAGCTGTGATGAAGCCATCTGCGGATGAAGCCATCCAGGATTCGGCCATAGAGTTCCATGGCAAATAGCAGCGTGAATGCCGAAGAAGTCAAGTGAAGTACAAATCTACTTCAAATATTCTGTATCGGTTCAAATGGAACTCAAAAGTTAAGAAGTGTGCGCAGATTATATCAGTTTGCGTTGACGCTCGCTCATCAATTTTGACCAAATATGGTAACGCTGCGCGGGAATTTAACAACCTCAGTCCCAAATTAGCCCATTAGTCAACGTGTGATCGGCGACATGGAGTAGCATTTTTTGGAGATGAATTTCTTTGAGAATTACTTCGGAGTTGCATTTTTAGGGGTTTAATTCAAACTGCTCGACGTCAGTGAAACTTCAACGCACAGCCTCATTGCCACTGCCCTTGAACTTCTTTCACACAATGGAAATCATTCATTCAATTCTTTTGTATCCTGCTCCAGTCAGTCAAGCCATTATCAAACCTATCATTATAAACCCGAATTACAATACTTTAAGCACTTTCATTTTTTAGCTCTAAATATGATGTGCCATTAGGACTATCTGTAGTTTCCTTCAAATCCAGTGAGGGTGGATATATATCCTTCAATGCGTCCTTTATATAGCGAGTATCCACTTCGAGAATATCGTTTGTATAGCGTTTGGTGAATGAGAAAGAACGGGCTTTGAAACGTACCCGAAGGAACGGAATTTGATTGATACCAAAAGTAATTGAAACCTGCAAATCTGGTATGAAGAAAATGACCAAAATAGCATATCACTGACGTTATCCCAAAGTCCAATATGTAATGTTGATATTTGGAGATTGTATTAACCTGGATATGAAGAAAATGACATAATTACAGTGACACTCGGCAGCCAGTTTAGCGGCAAGATAATCTAGCATTGGGGTGGGTACATTCATCCATATGGGATACATATCCTACGTCTTACAATACCCCTGTTTTCCGCTGTGAGAGACCGGAAACCCAAAGTCATATACAATAATGGTACGAAATTGAACCCGAGTTGGATACGTTAACTTTTCCCACGGGTGAATGTTAATCCAGAGTCAAATGAACTCCAAGCACTGACTACTTTCTTGCAAGAGATAAGCTGTCCCCCGATCCAAAAAAAATAGAGCGACGAACCGGAGAACTATCGGCGTTCTCTCTGAGCGACAAGGATACAATGGTGTGGATGAGAGTACTTGGACCGAGGTGGCAGACGTTCGTCCGATATATTTTCTCTACTTATTGTCTATACCAGATAATCTATTTTAGTCGTTTTTGCTGATATTTCGAAGTAAATTGCAATTTCACACATTATATAGACTAATTTACAGTCCAGTTAAGTACAAATTTGAGTGCTACTATTCTTGATAACGAGCTAAAAGATCGATACCATAAAGAATAACGAAACACAATTTTGAATAGCGTGCTTTTTTCCAGTAACACCAAATCATGCTACTAAAAACAGTTTTGACACTTAAAGAAGGCTACCACGCCATTCTAGACATGTTGAATCATACGTAGAAATCAAGTAAACATCACTGAAAATTGTTTAATTAAATTGATAAGCCACAATCTGTGAGAAATTCGAGTAATGAAAAATGGAAAATAAATAGACACACTTTTATTTGTGGTAATTGTTTCAATTACGTAATTGTTGCATATTCAGCTAATGGAAAACTGGGAAATAATTAACAAAATCGTAAAAACGAGCAACCAGGAAGTGATTACACATCAACGAAAACAAACCCCAACATGGCCAGAAAATTGTTATTGATTTCGGTAACGAAGCATTCATATTGGCATTTTGTTACTAAATTTGGTAACATTATTGATTTTCGTGCTTTACTGGACTGATTTAGCGTGATTTTATTTCAAAATTTTATGAAAATCCCGTAAGATTTAACAAAAATCACCAATACTTACCAAGAATTTTGGGTACACGATTAAGTTTGAGACTTTGACGTAGGGAAATAACCTATAGATCGCCCATCTATTGTTTTGTTTTCGCCATTTATTGAGAACTACTGGAAAGATGTTCTTGAATCTGAAATAAAATTACTATAATTGTGTGGATAAAAGGTGAGAAATTTTCGCAGAAAAATATTTAGGTCAAAATTGTAAACACTATTCTGAATGAATGAATGAATTAGGTCTTGCTCGACGATACGGAATTGATATTTGTGGAACTTCATCATGTATTGCTGACATCATTTGAAAATTGTTGACCGCTTCTTCCTTGCATGATAATAGCCTATATTTATGTATACCATGATTTTTTTCTGAATTTTGTGCTAATGTGGTTATATAGATTAGGTCATTGGGTTATGGACGCGAAAATTCTTTAGTGGACGACGGCTGAATATTGGATTACGAACTAGACGCTTGTATTTCGTTGACTTTATTTTACCAGAAGTCGCCCAATATATCCCAAAAAACGGCTTTTATAGACAAATATATATCAATTGAGAACGAATAATGAACTTAATGACGAAATAACTCAAATTTACCTCTATTTCCAGAAATTGGCACAGTGGAGTACTCATATTTTGCTAAAACGGTGGCTAATTTCAGTCAGTAACACGAACGCTAAAAATACAAGCAATTAAATTGAATGTTGATCGTGTTAATTTTATCTAAGATAAGATGTTGAGTGCAAATTTTGACTGAAACCAAAAATTCCATTCAAATCCATGTTATTTCTTATATTCTCTCATTCATGCGAAAAAGATTTATATAAAAATGGTAAAACGTGGCTAAACTAGAAGATTGTTTGGATATGGCTTTTTCTTGACTAGTACTTCTATATAAGAGTGTTATTTAAGTGGCTCACCATCAACATTTGAAGCTTGAAAAGTAACGAAACTTTTAACAGTTACTCATTAAAGCGCGGCTGAGATACTAAAGCTACGTCTGAGAATCCACCGTATTCTCGGGTCTGAATGTTAGGTGCCGAGTGATGCTTTCTTGCAGAGTCATATGGTTGCTTTTTAGTCACCAGACGTCGTCAATTTTTCCCACCTCTAGCATATCTCCCCCAATTCTCTATAACTCTATTAATGGAGAAGGATTGAAGGCCGGTTCGGAAGTATTAAACTTAAACTACGTCTGAATGGCAGACTACACACACTGGCCTGAGGTAGGGCTGAGATGACGGATGTCCTTCAGAAACCAGCAGACAGTGTGACCGTATGCTGGCGTACTCCTTAATAAATATATTGTGAGAGCAGTCTTCCGGGATAACGTAAGTAAGGAGGAACCCTCGAAATCCGCTATTGTTCCGACGAGACGAAGTATCCTAATATCCAGGAAGAGACCAGTAGCTTCAGGCGTTTCATATAACATTGTGCATGCTTCGGGGAAAAGACCACTTTTGGGAAACATCGATTCCTGAATGACATTCTCGTCAATAGAAGATTGAGTTCCGTACATTTAAAACTGTTCCATCATTCCAGACATTTAGTGGGCAGGCGCTACCCATTTCCGAATTTTCAACGATTCCTCAACGATTTTCCAATTCAAGTTTCACAGTGAAAATGCGACTATTGCTACCTGGTATCTGGAACTCGTAGTTTTGCCGAGCTGTTAAAATTTCCTCAGTTGGCGCCAGATTGACACACAGGATGAAACATAACCCATTTGCCCAAAGATGGCATCGTCTAAAACGGCCAGCGACTGAGCGACAGACCTCGTTTTCTAATATATTAATTAACATATAGTTAGGTCTAAGGTGAAAGGCTTATCCTCCCCATTGAACTTACTATGCTACTATAAAGTATACGCCATGGCGTTACATATAAATATTAGTATTAATCAGGATTGAAAAATTCAGGTAGAGTTCCATCGAAGAGAAATATCTATATCATATCTATATTTTGAAGAGTATTGGCCTCAGATCCGGCATTCAGTATTAAACAGTCGCCCACGAAAGATTTTTCAAGTCAATAATCGAAAGGCCTTTCACGGTACGTAGATTATGGACAAAAAATTAAGAAATAATTTTTTCATAGGCGTACTAAATCGTTATTTTACGCACGGTTAGTTTGGGAAGGTTTATATTTTAGGGCAACAGCGAAGCCCGCGCTCTAAAATTTATAAACTTTCCCACACTAACCGTGCCTAAAATAACGATTCAGCCCACGCGTATGAAAACATTATTTCTATTCTGTTGCACTACTCAAATTGATTATCAACAAAGATTATAATGAAAAGTTGAAAACATATTTCAACTTTGACAACCTTCCTCCCCTTTCTTGAAAAAAATCGTCCACTGATGCTCCCGTCTCGGTTGGCATCGTGCCAATGTCAGTGGACGAGTTTATGTGGTCTCTCAAATGGGGAGTGATACGGTCAACTGCTTAGCGGTGTGGAAATTACGTGGATATATATGTCTATTTGTGTCGCTTTGTTAATAAATTTCACAATGGAAACAACAATTAAACTTGAGAAAGAAATTTCATCTTGTAATTTATTTGTTTGTTTTATTCGATTGCTACTTGTATGGAAGCAGACGTCCCTTTCCTCATCCGACTTGTGAATGAAATCTTCTAATGAACACCTGCACTTGACACATGTACATTTCACATAACCGTGGTAAGTCTTGTAATAATTGGTTAGCTCGATGCTGTTGATACAAGTGTAAACAAGTGTTATGGAATAAAAATTAAAGTGTTTCTTTCAAGAGAGTAGATGTCAATAATTCTCAATGATGGCAATGAGACGTCAAGATGTTCCCTTCCTAAAATCAGTATTATTGACAAGTAATCAAAATGAATTTCACTGTAAAAGTAGGGAAACAAAATTTACTGTCGTAATGAACATACCATATAGAATCTCTGACCCTGCATTTTGTGATAAACTTATGTCTACTTACCGCTGTACCAAACATATTGACGGTTCCCATCAAATTATTCCAACATAAAGGTACACATAGAGGTGAATGATGCTGTTGCCTTGAAGAGACATACTGAGCAATGTGATATATTTCCACAAAAATCACCACAATTTGATTGTATATATTACAAGATAGGTTGCAATCTGTTAAATTGTCAAGTATCCAAGTGAACTACAGTTTTAGGTAAAATTCATGTCGCTCTGAGATATAATTCTTTGGTAAGGTCTGCCAATCATCTGCCACCTGCGCCTCTTCCTAATGGGCTTAGCTCATTCCAGTAATTCATTGAAAAGTCGATCGGATTAAAATTGTTTTTCTTTCGGAGAGAGATGAACATTTCTCTGTCACCTGTACAAATTTTTAATCATAATTTCAGAGAAGGCTCACGGAAATATTACTACATCGTGCGAATATAATTCACTTGAATGTGCAGAGATGTGTAAGATTTACAACGAATATATTATGGATTAAGTATACTGATCAGCGATGCGGATTTGATATTTTCGGAACATCATGAAAGACTGTTGACCGCTTCTCTCTTGCAGGAAACTAGTCTATGTTTATAGTTGTCTTTTTGAATTTGGTGCTAATACTAGCTGTTATATGGAATAGGTATTTGGATTATGAATGCTGATATTCTTTAATGGACAACGGCTGAATAATGAATGACGAACCAGACGCTTGTAACTGGCACTTGACGCAAGAGTATTGATTTATTACTGCTATTTTAAGAATATAGTAGACAAATATTATAAATCCTCAATCATAGTATGAATTAGAGGTCTGACAGCCGCTCAAAAGCTGGATAAGGCTTGGTCACATTTTAGAAATATGACCCATCGGTCTAAGAAAGTAACAGCGACAGTAACCTATGAAATTAACGAACGTCCCAAAGAGTCGCTGAATTTAACATTTTAATGCTCACATATAAAAATGAAAAATTCCAATAGCGAACTGAAAAGATATCAATAATACCATTCAATGCAAACTGGGCTATCCTATTCATTTGCAATTTTGAGAATATACATTTACACTTCATGACATTTATTGGCCACTTTAAGAGAGGTCTAAACGTTATAGTAAAGCCTAAAACTTCCAATTAACGACTGACTGAAACTTGAAGAGCAACGTATTTGTCTTGTTATTGTGTTCTTTGTCTTGGGAAGTGTTTTAGATCAGTGACTGTGAATAATTATTGAATCAATGACCGTCTTAGTTCATTAATATTATCGTGATTCAATATCCGCGATCATTCTTTAGCTCTACCACATTCAAGGGATATTATTCATGTGATGTTTCTTCTATACAGAGTTGCTTGAATTTCTCATTAATAATATCTATGTGAAATTTGGCAACACAATATATCAACAGCATATAGGTATTACAGAGAGTACTAATTGTACAACCCGTTTGGCTGATTTTTTCTGTCCTTTAATGAAGACGACTACATACAGACACTTTTAAACATCGAAGCCTGTTCCTTCTCATATATCTAACGCTATATAGACGATCTCCTTACTATGAATGACTCAGTGAAGGATATCTATCTATCTGGATTTGAAGAAAACTACAGATAGCCCTAATGGCAAATCATATGTTGGCCTATATCCCTACAAAAATGAAGCAGGCCTTCTCTCTCATCGACTTTACGGCCTGATTACTGTTTCGACATCGTAAACTATCTCGTTCTGGGGAGTAATTTTCCAGTGGGACCTGCATTTGGCGTTTTCATATCTCGCCTGGTAGCATTTGCTACATCCTTTGTTAAATGTGACGATTATAATCAACGTAACAAAACTTATTGTAAACATTTATAAAACCGGGTATACCATCAAGAGTTTTACTCAAAACTAATCAAACCTGGCCATACATACCCCATGCTGATAGGAAAATACGAACGTAGCGTAGATCTATTGCGCTACGTTTCGTAGCTTGAGTCTAATTCCGGTTAACCCGGGGCTAGTGGCCGTATGAACCCATGCACTTCGAGATTTTCTGGTGTTCATATAAACAGACACAATCAAATGGTGACAGCTATATCATTCTTTAGATAACTTTACAACGAAACTCGTACGGATCAAGAATACTGATAAGCGAAACGGATCTGATATTTTGAAACCTCATGATGTTTTGCCGGCATCCCTGACTGTTGATCGCTTCGACCGGAAACTAACCTATGTTTATATATACTATGATGGTCTTTTTCAATTTGGTGCTAAGGCTTTATATGAATTTGTTCCTTGGATTAATGGATGACGGCTGAGTATCGAATGACGGATTAGACGCTTGAATTTTAGTATATTGTGTTAGTCGTTTCTGACATCCGGCGAAACTGGACGCGAGAGTACACTCTTTTCTAGATAAAAGCTTTGACATGCCATATTGAACAAATCAATTTCCATATCTTTGTCGGGTCTTGGATACAAACAAAAAATCATAATTTTCTTCTTAAGGAGAGAACTTAAGTTAATATTATTGGTTTATCAATTGCACAATATCCACGAATAAATTTTAGAACTGTAAATTGTTTTTTTTGTAACCTCCGAAATATAATATGGCTATGAGAGTTTGTTGTTTGTCTATGTGAAATTAGTTGACCCTCTCACATAAACCGGAGATTGAGATTATATAGCTTATTTAAACAAATACGTGAACCAGACTATATGTTGGAAATATGTGTAAGTAGATATGCCAAGGGCAGTCCACTCGAAGTAGTGAAATCCTTCGCAGAACTGAATAGGAACAGTTTGTGTGGCCTTTTACTTCAATAAGTGCTTTCCAGTTTAACAGTGCATATGGGTAGTTTATAGTCCAGTCCAAACTTCCTGAGTTTCAAAAACAATGTAGGATATATTCATCTGAGTAGCCAGAAACGTTTCGATTAAGCCATGATCAGGCCATGTAGAATCGGCCATACCCGATTAACTCACGAACATTTACTAAAAAAGGAACCTGCCCCAAGGCGTATTCCATGCCACGAAGATTTCACAGTGAAACATATCCTGATCGACTGTATAGATTTTAAGATTGTAAGAGATTCTTTTTATGAAGCAGCTACTTCAGAAGATCTTTTTAGTCCGGTAAAAGAAGACTATTTTAGGTTATTTGAAAGAAATCGCTTTGTTGCGTAACTTTTATGTATGTGCATATCTTTTGGTGTGTTGTGTTGATTACTTCTGGATTGCTGGGTTGTTGACTTGTTTTTGTTAGAACAATTAGAATTTTTGTTTGATCGTCGCTATATAGCTGAAATATTGCTGAACGCGACATTAAACCTTAATTCTCTCTCTCTCTCTCTCTCCATTCCAGAGTCTGGCATCCAATTATCATGGATATATATTATTGAAAACTGTTGACCGTTTCTCTCTTGCAGAAAACTAGCCTATTGTCTTTTTGAATTTTGTGCTAATGCTCTTATATGGAATACTGAATAGGTCTTTGAATTATGGACGTGGATATTCATTAATGGACGGCGGCTGAGTTATGAATGATGGGCCAGACGCTTGTAATCTAATGACGACCGTCGCGGGTGGTTTGCTCTAAACTATAAGTTATCTCCCAGACAAAATAGCCACCTAGACGGTACATGATTCTTCCTCTACTGACCGAGTTGAGTTGTCAATATTTCATATTGATAGCTCTTGGTGTAGGACATGATCCCATTTATTACTTATTAGTATATTCGGATACATTGATTAGCTTCTCAATAAAATATGGAAAACGGACAGCGTGGATATCCCTATTCTGCGTCTCCTGCGATGGTTGTATGTGTCTGTAGGCTATGGATGGTTTTGGCAGTAATAATGCTCGAGCAATTTTGAGTGATCGATAGGTCGGTGGTGGTCAACAGAGCATATTTAGGTACGTCTAACATCTAATTTGCTGAACATGTAATGCCATATCAAATGATGGGAGTATTAGAACAGGAAAGTATGTGTTACTCAGTTCATTATAATATAACACAAACACTAATATCACAGTTGAAAGCTGAAATAAGCGTTGTTGAAGCATTTCGTTAAGAAAAGGTGGATATTTGAACTCGAGTGCCATATTTGACCTCAAGACTGCCATGAGTACCTCATTTAATATATTGGGAGGGGTGTTAACGATCGACGAATATAAAAATAGCCTCAATAACTAATCATAAAAAAGTGGGGAGAGTTGGAAATACTAGGATTTTGTGGGCAGTCCAAGAGTCATATCAGGTAATATTTCCCCCATGTATTTCGAATGAATTCGTTTCCTCCCTTCTCTCGCTTTTCTGCTGAAAAGTAGTAATATGATATGGATTCATTATTTCAGTCAGATTAGTTTCTTTCGTGAAAAAGCCATAAATGATATATCTAAACATAAAGCTCCGACTTTTTGAGGTCCAATTCTTCAATAATCCTTTGCACCCATGATTGTGCAAGGTGACTGTAAAAAAATGTCGAAAATTGGTAATGGGGTAATTGGGGGTGGGGTGACGAAGCGACACGCCCAGGCGCCGGGTAAGACTGAGAGAAATGGGATGGCAATTAGAAATAGGAGCATTAGTCATCAGCATGGGCGAAATGGTTAGTGAGATAATGTATCCTAATTGGTACTTTTTATGGAATTTATTGCTAAATATTACAATGGGATGTTCGAGAACCAGCTTAGTCCATGGACCAAGACCCCAAATGTACCAATCGGTACCACACCAGGTGGCGAATTTTAGCAATGTTTTTGGAAGAGGTATATGTACATGTATGTAGATGATATCCATACGTGATAACCGCTTCAGATCGGTAGTTTAACGATAGCAAAACACACTGTCTTGACCCCACCCCTGTCCTTGTTCTCAACTCATACTTCTGAAGAGGGGAATGGTCCCTAGGATATATTATTATGTCCCCCCTACCCCAAGTGTTTGTGCTGTCTGTCTGTCTGTCCGTCCGTCCGTCTTCTTTCCTTGTCTGCCAAGATATCTCGAGAATTACTGGACGGAATTTCACCAAACATAGATAGAAGTTTCATTGGGATAGCCCCCTCATTTGATTAGGTTTTGGTGTGTGTGTGCGTGCGTTCATCCGTGTCCGGTGTCCGTCCGTCCTTCCATCTACTTGTACATGTATATACATGCTTTGTATGCAAGATAGCTTGAGAACTACTGGACGGAATTTCACCAAACTTGGATAGAAGCTTCATTGGGCTACTACTAACGTCAGGTTTCATAAAACGATCTATAATCACCTTGAACCCTACCTGGCCTTGGGGGGGGGGTCGAAATGGCCCCCCCTACCAAACTTTCTGCGCTATCTTCGGAACGACAGAAAGTGGAGAGCTGAGACTTTATAGTTTATCATATTGGGGTCATTTTGAGCCTATTTGCATATCCCCGAGCATCATGGGTAAATTCAAGATGGCGGCCACGTGGGGTACCAGAAAAGTGATGTTTTTGTCATATTTCTTCAAAATTTCTGCTTTTCCGCGACGAAAAGTGGGCAAAAACTATTTTATTTTACATCACATTAATATTTACTACTTTATCGTGCAGTTTTTGCGGAGAAATTGCATAAATAAAAAATTCGGAAAATCCGACCGAAAAATCGAGCAAAAAATGTTGTTTTGGAAAATGACGTCACTGTGACGTCATCAAAGCGGCCATCTTGGATTTTTTTACATTTTCTGGTAGATCTTGACCCAAGGGTATAGTGTAGTAAGTTTCAGTCCCCTAGCTCTAGGGGTAAGAAAAATAATTAGGGGGGCCATTTCGGCCCCCTCCCCCCAGGCCAGGATACGGCCCAAAAAGCCCAGTCCAGATAGGGTTAAGCCACTGATCTTTAGAGGTAATAACATATGAATAGCATATACATAACAATACCACTCCAGAAAACATTGAAGGAATCTGCTACGTCAAATGGTACAAACTATAGACGAAATTATTAAATTGAAAATAGACTGAAAGGCCTACATTTTCCCCCGTTTTATGACGTTATAATGACAATGAATAATTTGAAAATGGACCAAAAGGCGACAATAAACACCTCATTGGGTTATTGCGTCACTGAGATGCCACCAGATGATTATATGACATGATGGTTGCTTGTTTCAATAGTTGAGCACGTAAGGTCAAAAGTGTGCGAATTTTCAGATCTCTACAGAAAGCATAAGAAAAAATCCGTGGGACAATACCCCACACCCAAGTTTGGATTCAGAATAATGAAAGGGGGTAAGATTGAAAAGGCGTGGTGTACTACCCTTAAGCTATTGATGTGCAGCAGTTATCACTTTGGGATAACATTTACAGACACACCTCTTCAAAAATTATTACTAGAATTTGCCTCCTCAGGTGGTACCAGTTTCGACTATGTCCCTTGGAGTGCTTATAGTGTGGAAATAGATGAGAAAAACTACAATATTAAAGACAAGGCTATGCCGGAGACGAACCAGCTGAAATGATCAATGAATAATATATTCCAGCGTTGAAAAAACGTCGAGAGTATTTTGATGAAGTGATGAATTGACATGCGCTACAAACTGGTTATATCCATAGCGAAAAAGATATAGATTACGAGGAAGCCCTCAAGCAGATTATTGAGATGCGGAAATATTTATTCCATACACATGGAGAAGATTAAGAAGTTTGTGAATAGAATAATGTTGAGAACAAATACAAGTAAATTAAGACTATCCGATATAATTTTACATGTATCTATGTTATATGAAAAGTATATTATTGATGGAGTTTTGACTTGAGATACTTGATCAATTACCCTGATCTTAAATTGTTGAATAACATTGCTTAAATATGATATATTAAGTTAAGCTGGCGCGTTGTAATCTTTAAAATTCAAAGTGAATACATGACTGCATAAGATAGGTCCACATTGTCATGGCGATTGAAATGGTTATGCTGAATCCTTCTCAAACTCAAACAAACATGGTCTACGATTCTTTACAAATTATAGCAATCTCGTCAAACATGGTAGTTGTATACACGATTCTGATTGGAACCATTGAACCTAAACCGGTTTTACTGGACCCTGCACCCTGAAACTGCACCTGCTCATACTCTTGTGTTATATCACTTCCAGCGATGACATCACTTCCGGGATTAGGTCACTTCCGGTGATTACGTCACTTCCTCTTATCACGTCACCCACTGCTCTCTGGTCATGATCATGCACTGGAACGAGTCTTAAAGCGATCAATTTGCCATATGCCAACATATTGTGACTGGTGACCTTGATGTGGTGAGTGATAGGGACCTAAGATTACTCCTGATGAAGGGACCTAAATATAGAGAGCCGAGAAGGATAAATCTGAAGGCTGACCAGAAAATAGTCCCGTCTGCTTTGGAACAGTACGTTACTGATTGGTTTAAGCGAGAAGAAGTTGAACCTACAGTACTCGCTGAATGGCTGAACCTCACCAAGAGCAAGGTCGTTGAAACAATCCGCCATACTGACAGAAGTACCCTTCCCCAAGCAAAACAAGTACTGAGCAACCCCAATCCGCAAGAAGTTCTAGCAAATCTCCAGAGTAAATTCGTCATAGTCCCAGCAGACAAAGCTCCAAATAATATAATATCCATATGTAAATATTATTATTACCAGGTGCTGGTTAAAGAATTGAGTGTAAACATATCGTCATCAAATACGTCTACTTACTCCCAAACTGCAGTTACTACATTTATTTAACAATCACAAAACGTATCTCAGAGAAAGAGGTATTTGTCTTCCAATCAATCATAACGATATACCTAAAAGTATACTGAACTCCCAAAATGCATAAATCACCATACAAAGCTAGATTCATAGCTGGTTCTAGAAGCTGCACCACCAAGCTTCTTTCAAAAGCATTTTGGGAAAGGTTTTCGCCATTGACATGTATCAACATGGGATTTCTCGACTCTCTATACTACAATCGCTCACCAGGTCCTTATTGACCGTCTAAGTTCATTAATAGCATCTGTGTTCAAGAAAACTGATTGTAGATATATTAATGTCGGAAGCCAGAAAACATTCTTTAACCCTACTACATACAAGAGATATCATTCATGGGATGTTTCTTGGTTTATAGAGTTGCTTGAATTTCTCATTAACAATATCTATGTGAAATTTGGCAACACAAGGAGTACTAATTGCGCTCTCCTGTTGGCTGACCTATATCTGTTCTCTTATGAATCTGTCTATATGCAGGCGGTTTTCAAAAACCGATCCATTCAATCCCGTTCCTTGTCATTCACCAAACGCTGTACAGACGACTTTTTGGCTGAGGATAATCGCTATATAGATGACGCAGTGAAGGATAAACTATACCTTTCTGTACAGTAATATTTCAGTGACCTGTTTTGGACGTATACATATCACACCTAGTAGCATTTGCTAGGGCCTGTGTTAAATGTGACGATTTTAATCAACGTCACAAAACATTGTTGCAGAAACTTATAAAACAGGGCTATACCACCAAGCGCCTTCACTCAAAGTTTCTCAAATCTGGCGATACATATCGCATGCTGATAGCGAAATACGAGCGTAGCGTGCACGATCTGTGGCGTTACGTTATATAACTTGTGTCTAATTCCACTTAACCCGGGACTAGGGACCGTATGAACCCATGTACTTCAAGATCATTCAAGATGTTGCTCATATGAACTGTCCCAATCAGAGCGTGACTGAGATACATCATTCTATAGATGGCGACTTTACAACGAATATTATGGATTAAGAATACTTATCAGTGATACGAATTTGATATTTTTGGAACATCATGATGTCTTGCCGGCATCATTGATAACTGTTGACCGCTTTTCTCTTGCAGGAAACTAGACTATATTTATGTATACTATGATTGTCTTTTTGAATTTGATGCTAATACTGTTATATAGAATATGGAATTGGTCTTTGGATTATGGACGCGAGTATTCTTTAATGGACGACGGCTGAATTATGAATGGCGGATCAGACGCTTGTAATTTGTGCAGGCGTATATTTTGGATGGGCTCAGGTTAATATTACTACATATTGAGTAAATCTGTTTTCAGAGGTCTGTGATCTATACATGTAAATGAAACGATATAGATGTTTGCTAGTTTGAGGGGTTGACAATAACATATTATCTCATTCGGCGTGATCAGCAGACGCCAATGTCGCAATATCAATTTTCAGTTCTAGGCAGTGTTGCTCGACGGAAACGCTAGGAGCCCGTCATATGGACTTCCGTCCTACTAGACAACAGGAAGAACTTCTCATAACCTTTTATAATATGCTGTCAGCTCTTTCCATCATTTTCTCCTTACCCCGAATCGTACATTTTTTTTGTCAAGCGGAAGCGTGCTGAAAATAGCAGGCAAAAGAGTTAAATGCCATCATATTGATATTAACAGTAGGCCTTTATATACTAAAACATATTTGACTCGAGGGCAATTTGGGTAACAGCTGAACTATATCCAACTAAAAATAGTCACCTCGAAAAAAAAATTAACGCTAATCACATTTCACAATGCACTAATTAACTTAAATTTTGTTGTCATTATATTCTAAAAATACTGTTTGTGCATCACACAGTACTGATTTTGTCAGCATCATCAAAAACTGCTGATCGCTTCTCTCTATCAAACAAGTAGCTGATGTTTAATTATTAATTTCTGTCTGGTTAAACTTTGGTGATAATATTGACATGTGAATAGAATATTTTCGATTATGGACAGGATTTCTTTTGGAAAGACAGCGGACTACTAATCTGGATTAGCCGTGTTGCATCATATACCATGTGATGACTGTTACAAAAGATTGTCTCTAGAAAAAAAAATATCCAGACTTGGGTGATTTGTGGCGTAGCTCCTGTCTTCTACAGGTTCTTGGGTTCTTTCGTTGGGTAGCCGTGGCCGGAGTTTATCTACTCTAAAAACTTCGCCCGGACTTCACCTGTGCTTTCATCGCGCTGTCTTGCGTAGTCAGGCCCTAGTGCATGATCTTACGCTTGCGGTTCAGGTTTTTATATGTATACGCAGGATCCAGGATCCCAAAAGAGCGCAATTTAGTGGGTTAAAGACGTAGCTGGCCCAGAAATATAGCATTAAAATCACAATAAAATTAACAAAATTCAAAAAAGACTTTGATAAAGGGAAAGTTATTTTCCAGTGCATTTAATATACGCATTTTTTGCAAAGAAGTGACGCGCTATAATGCCGTAAATATCTGCAAAACTGTGAAATCTCGAATATAGGATTTCATGAAAACATTTACAGTATGCATTTCAGTCTGTGTGTCTGCTATTATTTTGGTTTCCATGTGACCAGTAATGTGTACTCTGTATAACTCACATAGATGTTGAGGAAATGGCAGGATCAAAGAATAATGGAGAACGAGACGTTCCACCGTTCGATCTAAATAAACGGCACTGCTTACTTTCTGAAAACAATGCAAGATTTACTGTTTTCGCTCCCTTGGCAACGATTGGGAAACCATAATTGCTATGAATAAGATATGTTATTTAACAATTGCAAAAGCCTGACAGAGAGAAATAAATTATAAATTGCGTATTAAGTTTTGAACAACAGTGAAAAATTGGATTTTTTTTTGGTCAATTCGGATGATATTTTAGAATGAAGTTCAGCGAACTTGATGTCAGCCATTTGAATGATGCTAAAATGATGGTGTTTGATGTTATTCCATTGTGTTTTAAGTTGTTCTTTGGAAAGAACCCTGTTGGCATATATATTAACATATAGAGATCAAACATGCATTGAATACCATTAGTCAGTGTTCACCGCCTGTTAATACCTGTAATTTATCCCAGTTCTTTCGAAGAAGGTTGTGACGTTCAGACTTATGGTAGATAATGGCATTGGTATCTAATTCCGCTTAAGCCGGAGCTAGGGGCCATGTGGATACTTCATAGTCTCCACATGATCAGCTGCAATAAATCGTGTGTGTTAACTGTTGAGATTTCTGTTAGTGTGTCTATTTAATGAGGGTAGGCGGATGGAATAATCACTACAGGTATGTAATTGCAAGCTTATTGTGTCCTGAACGTAAATAAAGAATACTGAAATTGAATGTTTCAAAAAAGGTCGAACTTGAAATTCGGAAACTGGAAGTGAGAAAAGTCCTAACCCGTCTTTCGTACATTTGGATGTTGTTAATGGAAGTTAAATCTAGGTGGTGTTACCGTACAGATAACAAGAATATGTGACTTGGTACCAATATGGTCGCATGCATAAGGTAAGGGATTCCCTGAAATGTTTAAAGAATATAATAGATTTCTTGTCGAGATTCCACAAATTTTGAATTGGTCACCACAGTAAAACAGTTTTATCTCAGTCACAACACTCACTAAACGTCACGGTTGAAAATAGATCATTTCAACTGATATACATCATTACATGCAAAGATTATTCAAACAGTTCATTGCTATTCCGAAAATATCTCCGACTGAGTCGTTGCCTCTCCTGAAGTACAGATTTATATACTTTTGTGCGCCGTAAGTGCTAACAAGTCTAAAATCCCGCAGGCAAGAGAAAGACCAATATTATGTTATTTCCACAGCGCAGCATGCAAGGAACCATCAATTTAATTCCCAAACATGGAGTTTAGTGGCACAGGATCGAGAGTATATCTTAAAGCATGTCGAACTGTATGATCTTCTGATGAAATATGACTTGATGTTCTGGAAAGGATTATCTCAGTAGAAAAAAGACACGTGACGTTTCGTACAGGTCAAAATTTCACTTTATTATATACCCAAAGTAAAACTGCACGATAAACATAAGCTTTAGCCGGACGTGACAAATACTGATATTTGCTCGCCTGGATATCTGTTCGCTTACTTCATCAGTTCAATGAAACGTCATGAACTAGGTCATCCAGACTACTTTTCACTATTTAAACGCTGTGTTTGTAAACTGTCAGTGTCGCTCCAATCGAAATAAATTGAAAATCATACAACTTTCTCTCTCGCAAGCTCGGGAATCTGTACTGTGACCTCGGGCCGAATATATTTCCAACATCGGGCAGTATTTCTGTAAGATTCAGTAGACGTAGGACTTTCCATCTCAAATGTAGGCATGATAAGGTCATGGGTACATATCCGTCTAGCTAGCTGTGTGAAGTGGGTTTGATATTGGATATTGGATATTGGACATTCATATTTCACAGGTTCGGTTTACAAAGGTTAAATATTCAAAAATATTCAGTGGATATTCGTTGGATATTCATTTGATATTCATTTGATATTCATTTGATATTCGTTTGATATTGGATATTCATTGGATATTCGTTTGATATTGGATATTCAATGGATATTCGATATATGAAATGCCGATTCGTCTCATATCATGTAAAGGGGTATAATTAATGGACTTTTCGTCTAAACTAAGCCGCGCGCCGCTCCCATTTTACTCTATTTTGAAAGACCACGTACGTAGCTACAACATACCCTTAATTTCAGAGCGGCGCGCGGCTTCGTTTTTTTATATGCTATTTCGAAAGATTAAAAAATATCAAAAAAACATATAATGAAAAGGGGTAGAATTAATGAACTTTTCGTCTAAACTAAACCGCGCGCCGCTCCCATTTTACTCTGTTTTGAAAGACCACGTACGTTGCTACACCCTGCCCTTAATTTCAGAGCGGCGCGCGGCTTCGTTTTTTTATATGCTATTTCGAAAGATTGAAGAATTTGCAAAAAAATATATAATGAAAAGGGGTAGAATTAATAACCTTTTCGTCTAAACTAAGCCGCGCGCCGCTCCCATTTTACTCTGTTTTGAAAGACCACGCACGTAGCTAAATCACACCCTTAATTTCAGAGCGGCGCGCGGATTCGTGTTTTTTAAATGCTATTTCGAAAGATTTAATAATATGAAAAAAATATATCATGAAAAGTGGTATAACTAATGAACATTTCGTCTAAACTAAGCCGCGCGCCGCTCCAATTTTACTCTGCTTAGAAAGACCAGGTACGTAGCTACACCATACCCTTAATTTCAGAGCGGCGCGCGGCTTCGTTTTTTTATGTGCTATTTCGAAATATTAAAAAATATGAAAAAAATATATTATGAAAAGGGGTATAATTAATGAACTTATCGTCTAAACTTAGCCGCGCGCCGCTCCAATTTTACTCTGTTTAGAAAGACCACGAAGGTAGCTACACCATACCCTTAATTTCAGAGCGGCGCGCGGCTTCGTTTTTTTTATATGCTATTTCGAAAGATTAAAAAATAGGAAAAAATATATGATGAAGACGGGTATAATTAATGAACTTTTCGTCTAAGCTAAGCCGCGCGCCGCTCCAATTTTACTCTGTTTTGAAAGACCACGAACGTAGCTACACCATGCCCCTAATTTCAGAGCGGCGCGCGGCTTCGTTTTTTTTATATGCTATTTCGAAAGATTAAAAAATAGAAAAAAATATATGATGAAGAAGGGTATAATTAATGAACTTTTCGTCCAAACTAAGCCGCGCGCCGCTCCAATTTTACTCTGTTTTGAAAGACCACGAACGTAGCTACACCATGCCCTTAATTTCAGAGCGGCGCACGGCTTCGTTTTTTTTATATGCTATTTCGAAATTTTAAAAAATATGAAAAAAATATATTATGAAAAGGGGTACAATTAATGAACTTTTCGTCTAAACTAAGCCGCGCGCCGCCCCAATTTTACTCTGTTTAGAGAGACCACGTACGTAGCTACACCATACCCTTAATTTCAGAACGGCGCGCGGATTCTTTTTTTTTATATGCTATTTCGAAATATTAAAAAATATGAAAAAAATATATTATGAAAATGGGTATAATTGATAAACTTTTCGTCTAAACTAAGCCGCGCGCCGCTCCAATTTTACTCTGTTTAGAAAGGCCACGAACGTAGCTACACCATACCCTTAATTTCAGAGCGGCGCGCGGCTTCGTTTTCTTATGTGCTATTTCGAAATATTAAAAAATATGAAAAAATATATTATGAAAAGGGGTACAATTAATGAACTTTTCGTCTAAACTAAGCCGCGCGCCGCCCCAATTTTACTCTGTTTAGAGAGACCATGTACGTAGCTACACAATACCCTTAATTTCAGAGCGGCGCGCGGCTTCGTTTTTTTATATCTTATTTCGAAAGATTTAAAAATATGAAAAAATATATCATAAAGAGGGGTATAATTATTGAGCTTTTCGTCTAAACTAAGCCGCGCGCCGCTCCAATTTTACTCCGTTTTGAAAGACCACGAAGGTAGCTACACCATACCCTTAATTTCAGAGCGGCGCGCGGCTTCGTTTTTTTATATGCTATTTCGAAAGATTGAAAAATATGAAAAAAATATATGATGAAGAAGGGTATAATTAATGAACTTTTCGTCTAAACTAAGCCGCGCGCCGCTCCAATTTTACTCTGTTTTGAAAGACCACGAACGTAGCTACACCAGGCCTTTAATTTCAGAGCGGCGCGCGGCTTCGTTTTTTTTATATCTTATTTCGAAAGATTAAAAAATATGAAAAAATATATCATGAAGAGGGATATAATTATTGAACTTTTCGTCTAAACTAAGCCGCGCCGCTCCAATTTTACTCTGTTTAGAAAGACCACGAAGGTAGCTACACCATACCCTTAATTTCAGAGCGGCGCGCGGCTTCGTTTTTTTTATATGCTATTTCGAAATATTAAAAAAGATGAAAAAATATATTATGAAAATGGGTATAATTAATGAACTTTTCGTCTAAACTAAGCCGCGCGCCGCTCCAATTTTACTCTGTTTAGAAAGACCACGAAGGAAGCTACACCATACCCTTAATTTCAGAGCAGCGCGCGCTTCGTTTTTTTTATATGCTATTTCGAAATATTAAAAAATATGAAAAAAATATATTATGAAAAGGGGTACAATTAATGAACTTTTCGTCTAAACTAAGCCGCGCGCCGCCCCAATTTTACTCTGTTTTGAAAGACCACGCACGTAGCTAAATCACACCCTTAATTTCAGAGCGGCGCGCGGATTCGTGTTTTTTAAATGCTATTTCGAAAGATTTAATAATATGAAAAAATATATCATGAAAAGTGGTATAACTAATGAACATTTCGTCTAAACTAAGCCGCGCGCCGCTCCAATTTTACTCTGCTTAGAAAGACCAGGTACGTAGCCACACCATACCCTTAATTTCAGAGCGGCGCGCGGCTTCGTTTTTTTTTATGTGCTATTTCGAAATATTAAAAAATATGAAAAAAATATATTATGAAAAACGGGTATAATTAATGAACGTATCGTCTAAACTTAGCCGCGCGCCGCTCCAATTTTACTCTGTTTTGAAAGACCACGAACGTAGCTACACCATGCCCCTAATTTCAGAGCGGCGCGGCTTCGTTTTTTTATATGCTATTTCGAAAGATTGAAAATATGAAAAAAATATATGATGAAGAAGGGTATAATTAATGAACTTTTCGTCTAAACTAAGCCGCGCGCCGCTCCAATTTTACTCTGTTTTGAAAGACCACGAACGTAGCTACACCAGGCCTTTAATTTCAGAGCGGCGCGCGGCTTCGTTTTTTTTATATCTTATTTCGAAAGATTAAAAAATATGAAAAAATATATCATGAAGAGGGGTATAATTATTGAACTTTTCGTCTAAACTAAGCCGCGCGCCGCTCCAATTTTACTCTGTTTAGAAAGACCACGAAGGTAGCTAAATCACACCCTTAATTTCAGAGCGGCGCGCGGATTCGTGTTTTTTAAATGCTATTTCGAAAGATTTAATAATATGAAAAAAATATATCATGAAAAGTGGTATAACTAATGAACATTTCGTCTAAACTAAGCCGCGCGCCGCTCCAATTTTACTCTGCTTAGAAAGACCAGGTACGTAGCTACACCATACCCTTAATTTCAGAGCGGCGCGCGGCTTCGTTTTTTTTATGTGCTATTTCGAAATATTAAAAAATATGAAAAAAATATATTATGAAAAGGGGTATAATTAATGAACTTATCGTCTAAACTTAGCCGCGCGCCGCTCCAATTTTACTCTGTTTAGAAAGACCACGAAGGTAGCTACACCATACCCTTAATTTTAGAGCGGCGCACGGCTTCGTTTTTTTTATATGCTATTTCGAAAGATTAAAAAATAGGTAAAAATATATGATGAAGAAGGGTATAATTAATGAACTTTTCGTATAAACTAAGCCGCGCGCCGCTCCAATTTTACTCTGTTTTGAAAGACCACGAACGTAGCTACACCATGCCCTTAATTTCAGAGCGGCGCACGGCTTCGTTTTTTTTATATGCTATTTCGAAATTTTAAAAAATATGAAAAAAATATATTATGAAAAGGGGTACAATTAATGAACTTTTCGTCTAAACTAAGCCGCGCGCCGCCCCAATTTTACTCTGCTTAGAGAGACCACGTACGTGGCTACACCATACCCTTAATTTCCGAACGGCGCTCGGCTTCGTTTTTTTTATATGCTATTTCGAAATATTAAAAAATATGAAAAAAATATATTATGAAAATGGGTATAATTGATAAACTTTTCGTCTAAACTAAGCCGCGCGCCGCTCCAATTTTACTCTGTTTAGAAAGGCCACGAACGTAGCTACACCATACCCTTAATTTCAGAGCGGCGCGCGGCTTCGTTTTTTTATGTGCTATTTCGAAATATTAAAAAATATGAAAAAATATATTATGAAAAGGGGTACAATTAATGAACTTTTCGTCTAAACTAAGCCGCGCGCCGCCCCAATTTTACTCTGTTTAGAGAGACCACGTACGTAGCTACACAATACCCTTAATTTCAGAGCGGCGCGCGGCTTCGTTTTTTTATATCTTATTTCGAAAGATTTAAAAATATGAAAAAATATATCATGAAGAGGGGTATAATTATTGAGCTTTTCGTCTAAACTAAGCCGCGGGCCGCTCCAATTTTACTCCGTTTTGAAAGACCACGAAGGTAGCTACACCATACCCTTAATTTCAGAGCGGCGCGCGGCTTCGTTTTTTTATATGCTATTTCGAAATATTAAAAAATATGAAAAAAATATATTATGAAAAAGGGTATAATTAATGAACTTTTCGTCTAAACTAAGCCGCGCGCCGCTCCAATTTTACTCTGTTTTGAAAGACCACGAACGTAGCTACACCAGGCCTTTAATTTCAGAGCGGCGCGCGGCTTCGTTTTTTTTATATCTTATTTCGAAAGATTTAAAAATATGAAAAAATATATCATGAAGAGGGGTATAATTATTGAACTTTTCGTCTAAACTAAGCCGCGCGCCGCTCCAATTTTACTCTGTTTTGAAAGACCACGAACGTAGCTACACCATACCCTTAATTTCAGAGCGGCGCGCGGCTTCGTTTTTTTATATGCTATTTCGAAATATTAAAAAATATGAAAAAAATATATTATGAAAAGGGGTACAATTAATGAACTTTTCGTCTAAACTAAGCCGCGCGCCGCCCCAATTTTACTCTGTTTAGAGAGACCACGTACGTAGCTACACTATACCCTTAATTTCAGAGCGGCGCGCGGCTTCGTTTTTTTTATATCTGATTTCGAAAGATTTAAAAATATGAAAAAATATATCATGAAGAGGGGTATAATTATTGAACTTTTCGTCTAAACTAAGCCGCGCGCCGCTCCAATTTTACTCTGCTTTGAAAGACCACGAAGGTAGCTACACCATACCCTTAATTTCAGAGCGGCGCGCGGCTTCGTTTTTTTTATATGCTATTTCGAAAGATTGAAAAATATGAAAAAAATATATGTTGAAGAATGGCATAATTAATGAACTTTTCGTCTAAACTAAGCCGCGCGCCGCTTCAATTTTACTCTGTTTTGAAAGACCACGAAAGTAGCTACACCATGCCCTTAATTTCAGAGCGGCGCGCGGCTTCATTTTTTTATATGCTATTTCGAAATATTAAAAAATATGAAAAAAAAATATTATGAAAAGGGGTACAATTAATGAACTTTTCGTCTAAACTAAGCCGCGCGCCGCCCCAATTTTACTCTGTTTAGAGCGACCACGTACGTAGCTACACCATACCCTCAATTTCAGAGCGACGCGCGGCTTCGTTTTTTTTATATGCTATTTCGAAATATTTAAAAATATGAAAAAAATATATTATGAAAAGGGGTATAATTAATCAACTTTTCGTCTAAACTAAGCCGCGCGCCGCTCCAATTTTACTCTGTTTAGAAAGGCCGCGAACGTAGCAACACCATACCCTTCATTTCAAAGCGGCGCGCGGCTTCGTTTTTTTATGTGCTATTTCCAAATATTAAAAAATATGAAAAAATATATGATGAAGAAGGGTATAATTAATGAACTTTTCGTCTAAACTAAGCCGCGCGCCGCTCCAATTTTACTCTGGTTAGAAAGACCACGAAGGTAGCTACACCATAACCTTAATTTCAGAGCGGCGCCCGGCTTCGTTTTTATTATATGCTATTTCGAAATATAAAAAAATATGAAAAAAATATGTTATGAAAAGGGGTACAATTAATGAACTTTTCGTCTAAACTAAGCCGCGCGCCGCTCCAATTTTACTCTGTTTTGAAAGACCACGAAGGTAGCTACACCATACCCTTAATTTCAGAGCGGCGCGCGGCTTCGTTTTTTTATATGCTATTTCGAAAGATTGAAAAAAATATATGATGAAGAAGGGTATAATTAATGAACTTTTCGTCTAAACTAAGCCGCGCGCCGCTCCAATTTTACTCTGTTTTGAAAGACCACGAACGTAGCTACACCATGCCTTTAATTTCAGAGCGGCGCGCGGCTTCGTTTTTTTATATCTTATTTCGAAAGATTAAAAAATATGAAAAAATATATCATGAAGAGGGATATAATTAATGAACTTTTCGTCTAAACTAAGCCGCGCGCCGCTCCAATTTTACTCTGTTTAGAAAGACCACGAAGGTAGTTACACCATACCCTTAATTTCAGAGCGGCGCGCGGCTTCGTTTTTTTTATATGCTATTTCGAAATATTAAAAAAGATGAAAAAAATATATTATGAAAATGGGTATAATTAATGAACTTTTCGTCTAAACTAAGCCGCGCGCCGCTTCAATTTTACTCTGTTTTGAAAGACCACGAACGTAGCTACACCATGCTCTTAATTTCAGAGCGGCGCGCGCCTTTGTTTTTTTTATATGCTATTTCGAAATATTAAAAAAAAGGAAAAAAAAATATTATGAAAAGGGATACAATTAATGAACTTTTCGTCTAAACTAAGCCGCGCGCCGCCCCAATTTTACTCTGTTTAGAGAGACCACGTACGTAGCTACATCATACCCTTAATTTCAGAGCGGCGCGAGGCTTCGTTTTTTTTATATGCTATTTCGAAATATTAAAAAATATGAAAAAAATATATTATGAAAGGGGTATAATTAATAAACTTTTCGTCTAAACTAAGCCGCGCGCCGCTCCAATTTTACTCTGTTTAGAAAGGCCACGAACGTAGCAACACCATACCCTTCATTTCAGAGCAGCGCGTGGCTTCGTTTTTTTATGTGCTATTTCGAAAGATTGAAAAAAAAGGAAAAAAAATATATGATGAAGAATGGTATAATTAATGAACTTTTCGTCTAAACTAAGCCGCGCGCCGCTCCAATTTTACTCTGTTTTGAAAGACCATGAACGTAGCTACACCATGCCTTTAATTTCAGAGCGGCGCGCGGCTTCGTTTTTTTTTATATCTTATTTCGAATGATTAAAAAATATGAAAAAATATATCATGAAGAGGGATATAATTAATGAGCTTTTCGTCTAAACTAAGCCGCGCGCCGCTCCAATTTTAATCTTTTTCGAGCGACCACGAAGGTAGCTACACCATACCCTTAATTTCAGAGCGCCGCGCGTCTTCGTTTTTTTTATATGCTATTTCGAAATATTAAAAAAGATGAAAAAATAAATTATGAAAATGGGTATAATTAATGAACTTTTCGTCTAAACTAAGCCACGCGCCGCTCCAATTTTACTCTGTTTAGAAAGATCACGAAGGAAGCTACACCATACCCTTAATTTCAGAGCGGCGCGCGGTTTCGTTTTTTTTATATGCTATTTCGAAATATTAAAAAATATGAAAAAAATATATTATAAAAAGGGGTACAATTAATGAACTTTTCGTCTAAACTAAGCCGCGCGCCGCCCCAATTTTCCTCTGTTTAGAGAGACCACGTACGTAGCTACACTATACCCTTAATTTCAGAGCGGCGCGCGGCTTCGTTTTTTTTATATCTGATTTCCAAAGATTTAAAAATATGAAAAAATATATCATGAAGAGGGGTATAATTAATGAACTTTTCGTCTAAACTAAGCCGGGCGCCGCTCCAATTTTACTCTGCTTTGAAAGACCACGAAGGTAGCTACACCATACCCTTAATTTCAGAGCGGCGCGCGGCTTCGTTTTTTTTATATGCTATTTCGAAAGATTGAAAAATATGAAAAAAATATATGTTGAAGAATGGCATAATTAATGAACTTTTCGTCTAAACTAAGCCGCGCGCCGCTTCAATTTTACTCTGTTTTGAAAGACCACGAAAGTAGCTACACCATGCCCTTAATTTCAGAGCGGCGCGCGGCTTCGTTTTTTTTATATGCTATTTCGAAATATTAAAAAATATGAAAAAAAAATATTATGAAAAGGGGTACAATTAATGAACTTTTCGTCTAAACTAAGCCGCGCGCCGCCCCAATTTTACTCTGTTTAGAGCGACCACGTACGTAGCTACACCATACCCTCAATTTCAGAGCGACGCGCGGCTTCGTTTTTTTTATATGCTATTTCGAAATATTTAAAAATATGAAAAAAATATATTATGAAAAGGGGTATAATTAATCAACTTTTCGTCTAAACTAAGCCGCGCGCCGCTCCAATTTTACTCTGTTTAGAAAGACCACGAAGGTAGCTACACCATACCCTTAATTTCAGAGCGGCGCGCGGCTTCGTTTTTTTATATGCTATTTCCAAATATTAAAAAATATGAAAAAAATATATTATGAAAAGGGGTATAATTAATGAACTTTTCGTCTAAACTAAGCCGCGCGCCGCTCCAATTTTACTCTGGTTAGAAAGACCACGAAGGTAGCTACACCATAACCTTAATTTCAGAGCGGCGCGCGGCTTCGTTTTTATTATATGCTATTTCGAAATATAAAAAAATATGTTATGAAAAGGGGTACAATTAATGAACTTTTCGTCTCAACTAAGCCGCGCGCCGCCTCAATTTTACTCTGTTTAGAGAGACCACGTACGTAGCTACACCATACCCTTAATTTCAGAGCGGCGCGCGGCTTCGTTTTTTTATATGTTATTTCGAAAGATTGAAAAATATGAAAAAAATATATGATGAAGAAGGGTATAATTAATGAACTTTTCGTCTAAACTAAGCCGCGCGCCGCTCCAATTTTACTCTGTTTTGAAAGGCCACGAACGTAGCTACACCATGCGCTTAATTTCAGAGCGGCGCGCGGCTTCGTTTTTTTTATATCTTATTTTGAAAGATTAAAAAATATGAAAAAATATATCATGAAGAGGGGTATAATTATTGAACTTTTCGTCTAAACTAAGAAGCGCGCCGCTCCAATTTTACTCTGTTTAGAGATACCACGTACGTAGCTACACCATACCTTTAATTTCAGAGCGGCGCGCGGCTTCCTTTTTTTATATCTTATTTCGAAAGATTAAAAAATATGAAAAAATATATCATGAAGAGGGGTATAATTATTGAACTTTTCGTCTAAACTAAGCCGCGCGCCGCTTCAATTTTACTCTGTTTGGAAAGACCACGAAGGTAGCTACACCATACCCTTAATTTCAGAGCGGCGCGCGGCTTCGTTTTTTTTATATGCTATTTCGAAAGATTGAAAAAAATGAAAAAAATATATGATGAAGAATGGTATAATTAATGAACTTTTCGTCTAAACTAAGCCGCGCGCCGCTCCAATTTTACTCTGCTTTGAAAGACCACGAACGTAGCTACACCATGCCTTTAATTTCAGAGCGGCGCGCGGCTTCGTTTTTTTTATATCTTATTTCGAAAGATTAAAAAATATGAAAAAATATATCATGAAGAGGGATATAATTATTGAACTTTTCGTCTAAACTAAGCCGCGCGCCGCTCCAATTTTACTCTATTTAGAAAGACCACGAAGGTAGCTACACCATACCCTTAATTTCAGAGCGGCGCGCGTCTTCGTTTTTTTTATATGCTATTTCGAAATATTAAAAAATATGAAAAACATATATTATGAAAAGGGATATAATTAATAAAATTTTCGTCTAAACTAAGCCGCGCGCCGCTCCAATTTTACTCTGTTTAGAAAGGCATGAACGTAGCTACACCATACCCTTAATTTCAGAGCGGCGCGCGGTTTCGTTTTTTTATGTGCTATTTCGAAATATTAAAAAATATGAAAAAATATATTGTGAAAATGGGTATAATTAATAAACTTTTCGTCTAAACTAAGCCGCGCGCCGCTCCAATTTTGCTCTGTTTAGAAAGACCACGAAGGTAGCAACACCATAACCTTAATTTCAGAGCGGCGCGCGGCTTCGTTTTTTTTATATGCTATTTCGAAATATAAAAAAATATGAAAAAAATATGTTATGAAAAGGGGTACAATTAATGAACGTTTCGTCTAAACTAAGCCGCGCGCCGCCCCAATTTTACTCTGTTTAGAGAGACCACGTACGTAGCTACACCATACCCTTAATTTCAGAACGGCGCTCGGCTTCGTTTTTTTTATATGCTATTTCGAAATATTAAAAAATATGAAAAAAATATATTATGAAAATGGGTATAATTGATAAACTTTTCGTCTAAACTAAGCCGCGCCCCGCTCCAATTTTACTCTGTTTAGAAAGGCCACGAACGTAGCTACACCATACCCTTAATTTCAGAGCGGCGCGCGGCTTCGTTTTTTTATGTGCTATTTCGAAATATTAAAAAATATGAAAAAATATATTATGAAAAGGGGTACAATTAATGAACTTTTCGTCTAAACTAAGCCGTGCGCCGCCCCAATTTTACTCTGTTTTGAAAGACCACGCACGTAGCTAAATCACACCCTTAATTTCAGAGCGGCGCGCGGATTCGTGTTTTTTATATCTTATTTCGAAAGATTTAAAAATATGAAAAAATATATCATGAAGAGGGGTATAATTATTGAGCTTTCCGTCTAAACTAAGCCGCGCGCCGCTCCAATTTTACTCCGTTTTGAAAGACCACGAAGGTAGCTACACCATACCCTTAATTTCAGAGCGGCGCGCGGCTTCGTTTTTTTTATGTGCTATTTCGAAATATTAAAATATATGAAAAAAATATATTATGAAAAACGGGTATAATTAATGAACTTATCGTCTAAACTTAGCCGCGCGCCGCTCCAACTTTACTCTGTTTTGAAAGACCACGAACGTAGCTACACCATGCCCCTAATTTCAGAGCGGCGCGCGGCTTCGTTTTTTTTATATGCTATTTCGAAAGATTGAAAAATATGAAAAAAATATATGATGAAGAAGGGTATAATTAATGAACTTTTCGTCTAAACTAAGCCGCGCGCCGCTCCAATTTTACTCTGTTTTGAAAGACCACGAACGTAGCTACACCAGGCCTTTAATTTCAGAGCGGCGCGCGGCTTCGTTTTTTTTATATCTTATTTCGAAAGATTAAAAAATATGAAAAATATATCATGAAGAGGGGTATAATTATTGAACTTTTCGTCTAAACTAAGCCGCGCGCCGCTCCAATTTTACTCTGTTTAGAAAGACCACGAAGGTAGCTAAATCACACCCTTAATTTCAGAGCGGCGCGCGGATTCGTGTTTTTTAAATGCTATTTCGAAAGATTTAATAATATGAAAAAAATATATCATGAAAAGTGGTATAACTAATGAACATTTCGTCTAAACTAAGCCGCGCGCCGCTCCAATTTTACTCTGCTTAGAAAGACCAGTTACGTAGCTACACCATACCCTTAATTTC
>JAVTVY010008871.1:0-43493 GCA_036873755.1 Hanleya hanleyi | reverse complement strand
TCTGTAACAACAACAGTCACAACACCTTAATAAACAAGTAAAACAGGTATTCCACAAAAATAATAATGATATTACATTGTACATATGTAATAGTTACATGTATATCACAAAGTACATGCACTGTTCAAACAAGAGATGTTTCACACAGAGGATTTTGCGAGCAATGTCTATACTGCATAAACTGGACTATTTCAGAGTACCATACACATAATAATAGTTCCCTTTGCATGTCAAGCTGGACTATTTCAGATTATACACAATTATAATGAATTATTTTCGCTGCTCAAGCTGGACTATTTCAGCATATACATAATAAATAGTTCCTTTCGCGAGTTAGGCTGGACTATTTCAGAGTACTATAGTAGTTCCTGTCTACACATACACTCATGGACCATACAGACCATATATAGGTATATAGAGTTCTACTGGATATATCTCCAGCCATTTCAACACATATATACATGTATTAATAGTTCCCACAAACACAAGTCGCAGTGGACAATTAGGGTAAATAATAAATGTCCCTGTTACTGATCTCACTGGACTATATCACAGTATAAATTACCGTTTTCTCTGTCACAATGGACATCAGCGCAGAGCTTGATGCTAAAAAAGCTAACATTAGCACCATAATGTTTCATTTACTGATATCTGTTGTCAGCTATTTCCATCAGTTGCAGTGTCCAACACCTCTCAACATCTTCACCACCGTCTTCCTGCCACCTCGATAGTCCACTCATAGGACATTCAAGCCAGTCTGCAAATTACAAGCGTCTGGTCCGTAATTCAGCCGTCGTCCATTAAAGAATATCCGCGTCCATAATCCAAAGACCCATTGGATCTACCAAATGCAAATCTCAAGTCACACGCTTTACTCTCTTTCGGACAACCTGACCACACGGGTGTCGCAAAATAGCCCTCGAAACACGAAACACGAAATTACGGATGCTCTCAACAGCTGTCCAACTGCATGGATGGTTGAATCCTACAATCTATTAGAGCTTTTTGTGCCAGCTCTCGTAAAAGTTGTTGGTCAGATATTCACTGTCGATGGTAGCCTGGTGCACATTTCATTTTCTCTGATGGGAAGAGCGGAGAGATACACCTGAAAGAATAGGCCTTGTTGGATCCACCTGTCGGATACGGCGATACGTTCTGGACACATACGTAGAATAAAAAAAAAGTCCAACAGCGGCTCTAATCCTTGAGGCGCGATATTTCGCAGATGATTCATGCCATCGAGGACGTCTACAGGAAGAAATATAAAATCCTCAATCAGTCCGCAAAACACCCTAACTTGGTCTTCGTTCCTGTATCGGTTGACTGAACTCAAATCTTGCATTTTTCTTCACGTATTTTGGGTGAAGTGGTAGGAGCATCCCCTGGTCGGTGAGCACTGTTGTCGGCTCCATGTCGATGCCGATTTGCTGACCTCTGTCTATGATGGCAGTCAGAAGCTCATCGATCATCCACCTCTTGTGAAGCAGGAATGCATAGGCAAAGCTAAACGCTGAATCTCCAAGAGGGGCATGAATGACTCAAAGCTGCTCGAATAGAGCTGAAGCAGACGAAAATGTCCCATCCAGAACCAGGTATCAGTATTTGCTTGATGTCGCAAACATTGGTCAGCTGCAAAAACACCGCTCGGTTCCTTGCACCAGCACCACTGTCATGGACGAGAAACGGGCGATTGTCCGGATCGCCAGTTGTCCTCCACTCTCCCTGAAACCGAAGTTCATACCTGTCGCCTGTGTCGTCGTATACTCCTCTTTACGGAGCCCAGTTCATCCATTTCTGCTCTGACTTCTGGTGTCATCTGCCTCATCTGTCCATACCTTGAAGACACCACATGTCGCATAGCAGAATCCGTCACTACTGTGTCGTTACAATCCAAGGCCCTTCTTCGCGTGCATTTTCAGTACATTGTTGAATTGTTGGTCGAATTTTTGGTGTGCATGTACATTTTGACCCATGTAATGACAGGCTATCACCGTCCTTGTTATTTTATATGACCTCCATTTCATAGAGCATTTGGTACTCTATGCCCTCTTGCCTGTACTCCATACCCTCTAGCCTGTACCCTATACCCTCTAGCCTGTACTCTATACCCTCTATCCTGTACTCTATACCTTCTTGCCTGTACTCTATACCCTCTAGCCTGTACTCTATACCCTCTACTCTATACCTTCTTGTCTGTACTCCATACCCTCTCGCATGTACTCCATACCCTCTAGCCTGTACTCTATACACTCTAGCCTGTACTCTATACCCTCTAGCATGTACTCTATGCCCTCTAGCCTGTACTCTATACCCTCTAACCTGTACTCTTATACCCTCTAGCCTGTACTCTATATCCTCTAGCCTGTACTCTATACCTTCTAGCCTGCACTCCATACCTTCTAGCCTGTACTCTATACACTCTAGCCTGTATTCTATACCCTCTAGCCTGTACTCTATACCCTCTAGCCTGTACTCTATACCTTCTTGCCTGTACTCTATACCTTCTTGCTTGTACTCTATACCTTCTTGCCTGTACTCTATACCCTCTAGCCTGTACTCTATACCCTCTAGCCTGTACTCCATACCTTCTAGCCTGTACCCTATACCCTCTAGCCTGTACTCTATGCCCTCTTGCCTGTACTCTATACCTTCTTGCCTGTACTCTATACCTTCTTGCCTGTACTCTATACCCTCTAGCCTGTACTCTATACCCCCTACCCTGTACTCTATACCTTATTGTTTGTACTCCATACCCTCTAGGCTGTACTCTATACACTCTAGCCTGTACTCTATACCCTCTAGCCTGTACTCTATGCCCTCTTGCCTGTACTCTATACCTTCTTGTCTGTACTCCATACCCTCTTGCATGTACTCCATACCATCTAGATATCACTAGATATATCTAGATATCTGCCATATCTGGTGTTCGTACAATAAAATCTTGAATCTTGAATACAATCTAGTCTGTACTCTATACCCTCTAGCCTGTACTCTATGCCCTCTTGCCTGTACTCCATACCCTCTAGCCTGTACCCTATACCCTCTAGCCTGTACTCTATACCCTCTATCCTGTACTCTATACCTTCTTGCCTGTACTCTATACCCTCTAGCCTGTACTCTATACCCTCTACTCTATACCTTCTTGTCTGTACTCCATACCCTCTCGCATGTACTCCATACCCTCTAGCCTGTACTCTATACACTCTAGCCTGTACTCTATACCCTCTAGCATGTACTCTATGCCCTCTAGCCTGTACTCTATACCCTCTAACCTGTACTCTTATACCCTCTAGCCTGTACTCTATATCCTCTAGCCTGTACTCTATACCCTCTAGCCTGTACTCCATACCTTCTAGCCTGTACTCTATACCCGCTAGCCTGTATTCTATACCCTCTAGCCTGTACTCTATACCCTCTAGCCTGTACTCTATACCTTCTTGCCTGTACTCTATACCCTCTAGCCTGTACTCTATACCCTCTAGCCTGTATTCGACACCCTCTTGCCTGTACTCCATAACAGTAAGTCATGCAATGAAAGCTAATAAACTAAGATACTTGCAACCTGTGTAGTTATAATCAATATTTAGTATGATATAATCATGCAAACAAAAATCTAAAATATCTTTTAAACTTTTCTCCAGAGTTACATTTTAAAATACCAGGAAGTGTCCCAGTGTGACCAGGTATGCGACGCAGTGGGACACATCATTCACCGTTCCAACCCTTTTGATTCTATCTTCGAAGGTTTCATCAAATACTCGATTTGAAAAGAAGAGGCAAAGCAAACCTCTTCGAGAAAGTTTATTAAATGACCAAGCAGATGTTAACATGGAAAGACGAATTTATGTATGTCTACCAACTAAAGAATGCCATGGAAACCCCCATGCTGAAGGATAGGTGAGTTTACATATCAAATTGAAATGCATTGATATTCTATTATGGTTTTATTTGTTGTGTTTACTGAGTACTAATTGAGTACTGATTGCCGTAAGAATTTATGTGTCTGTTCATACTGTGCAATTTTATAGTCCGTGGGCTGAGTAGGCCCACCTTGCACCCCCCCCCCCCACCACTCTCCGAAACTATGATTTTTTAGTACTTTGGAATGTGCCGAAGAAGAAAATATATGTTAACACGCGAGATATTGGGATGAACTGGCAGATCAGAGAAGTTAAAAATTGCACCTAACGCCTTTATTTTGCGTTTACGGTAAGGGGGTGGGGTTGCCAAAATGTTCCTAACTTTTTTATTTGTTGTCCAATTGATTGAAATGAGGTATACTTTTGTTCAGCATAAACGGAAGAATCAGCCCGTAACAGCAAATGTTCTAATATTTCAACAGTATGACGTCAGTAGGGAGCCATCTCCAAATTTCACGAAAAAAATGTCAAAATTGACTAACTACAAGCAATACTGATAACTAGTCATATTTCTGCAACATTATCTATGTAACCTGGTTTAATATGTTGTTTTCATTTGTATTTTGTGCTTCAATACATTGAAATATTTCCAATGTTGTAAAATAGCACTAACATGGATAACTAACTTAACACTATGTTACTTATGCAATGAATAGTAGGGGTGAGGTGGCTAAAATGTTCTTACCTTTTTTATTTCTTGTCCAATTGATTGCAATGAGGTATCCTTTTATTCAGCATGAACGGAGGAATTAGTCCTAAACAGCAAACGTTCTAATATTTCAATATTATGACGTCAGTAGGGGGCCATCTCCAAATTTCACGAAAAAAATGTCAAAATTGACTAACTACAAGCAATACTGATAACTAGTCATATTTCTGCAACATTATCTATGTAACCTTTATTATTTGTTGTCCAATTGATTGAAATGAGGTATCTTTTTATTCAACATGAGCCGGAGAATCAGGCCAATATAGTAAACTTCTAATATTTACTTATTGTGACGTCACTAAGCATGCTAAGGGGTCATCTACAATTTTCATACGAAATCGTATTTTTACCAAAACTGTTACCTAAAATGGTTCAAATGATTCTTTTTTGGTTAGCCGAACACATGCAGGATACAAATATATTTGCTAGTAAGCGCTGAAGTAACATTCAACATAAATATGCAAAGTAGAATATCAAGATTTATTTATTTGAAAAGTTCGTTCGTTTTCTTTATGGGGGTGAAGTTATCTAAATATCCTTGTCCAATTGATTGAAATGAGGTATTATATATGCGACATAAACTGCGATACCGGATATTAACAATGGTGCGCAGGGGTCAAAGGACACTTTCGGTCACGTAAACCGGAACCGGAAGTTGTCGCAAGACAGGTGGCGCCCCTTGTCGGAAGTAGGTCAATAAGAACCAATTTAGCCTGTCAATGGTTAACGGTCATTTCCGGTCACGTGACAGTAATCATGAAAAACCCGGATGTAAGATGAGGACCCGGATGTAAGTCCACAGTACCCGGATGGAATACAGAGGAATGACGGGAAAAACCCACTGGGAAACCCGGATATTGACAAGGTCCAAGATGTAAAATCCACTGCCCACATATACCCACACAAGCGCGCGCGCGCAATGCGGCTCAGTCGGCTCAATACTGATCAGCGATACGGATTTGATATTTTGGAACATCATGATGTCTTGCCGGCATCATTGAAAACTGTTGACCGCTTCTCTCTTGCAGGAAACAAGCCTATGTTTATGTATACTTTTGTCTTTTTGAATTTGGTGCTAATACTGTTATATGGAAATGGAATAGGTCTTTGGATTATGGACGCGGATATTCTCTAATGGACGACGGCTGGATTATGAATGACGGACTAGACGCTTGTAACCAGTACATCTCGGTCCTCGACTTGGGGGTAGTTGAACTGAGTGTGCTAAAAATAGATTACCAGCTAGCGTGCTATAAAAGGGAAGCGGCCTGGCCGTTTCATCAGACACTCTGAGACAGCGGGAACTCCCACCCATCGCCTACTCAGCCCACGGACTATAACTGGACTGTCATGCATTATACCATATCTTTGATGTATTATACCTTATCTGTGCTGTATTATAATCGGAGAGGTATCAATGCGAAGCACTCGTGGCTCCGATTGGAGGGGCTGGGTCGTGGAAATGACGTGAGTAACAAGTTCAGCAATGTTTATACAGTTTATTATCCCCAATGTTACATCATACCCATGCTGGGGGAGCCGCCCTGGGAATGTTTAGTATGTTCACAACAAAACAAATTGAAATATCATACACCATGTTTTATTATTTAACGCACCGTCACATTAGGTATAAGTGTTTACTGAGCTCAAGTCAATGATAAGCATGTAGACGTAGAGAGTATATACGGCATGTTAGGCTATTCATCAGTGCACGGGTGACGCATTCAGCCGAGAGAGTTGACCAGTTTAGCCACGAAGAACGTAACATTGGTGACCCTCTCCACTGTCCTCTTGGTGTTGAGGCGTTGGCGTTGTGCCCATTCCAGAGGATCCACGGTGTCCAGTTTCTCCAGCATCGTCTCTAGCGATGCCCGGAAAATGATGGTGAAAGGATGGTCGTACACTTGGTTGTTGGCACTGGAATAGAAATAGCGCAGTTGATCCGTCATCTTATGACGTATAAGATTTACCCGAAAGTGACATTTATTTTGAAGGCCGTACGTTGGTCATTGAAGATGGCTTCCTGCGTAGACGGGCGAGGTCGGTCAGTCGGAAATTGTAGATATCTTGAATAGGGCGATGACGGTGGAAACAGTGCCGTGTCATGGGCCAATGGCGCTGATAGATGTCACTCACTGGATGGGCGTCCTATAAGAGATCGCTAGGAACATTTATAGGCTCGTCCGCGAAGTGTACTTTGCTCTCCATGTCATACAAAATCTGGCCCAAGGTCTTGTCGTCGGAATTTGCCTATTGAATTAGGGCGACATCATCATCATTATCGGCCCTCGTGAGATGGGTGGGAGTTCCCGCTCTCTCAGAGTGTCTGATGAAACGGCCAGGCCGTTTCCCTTTTATAGCACGCTAGCTGGTGATCTATTTTTAGCACACTCAGTTCAACTACCCCCAAGTCGAGGACCGAGATGTACTGGTGTACTGAGCCGCATTGCGTGTGTGTGTGTGTGTGTGTGTGTGTGTGTGTGTGTGTGTGCAGTGGATTTTACACCCCGGATCTTGTCATCATCCGGGTTTCCCTTTTCCCGTCATTCCTCCGTCTTCCATCCGGGTACTGTGGTTTTACATCCGGGTCCTCCTCTTACATCCGGGTTTTTCCATGTTTACTGTCACGTGACTGGAAATGACCTTTAACCATTGACATGATGTAAAGGCTAAATTGACTCTTTTGACCATTGCCAGGCTAAATTGGTTCTTATTGACCTACTTCCGACAAGGGGCGCCACCTGTCTTGTGACAACTTCCGGTTCCGGTCACGTGACCGGAAGTGTCCTTTGACCCCTACGCACCATTGTTAATATCCGGTATCGCAGTGTATGTTGCATATATAATACATCATTTCAATCAATTGGACAAGGAATAAAAAAGTTATAACCATTTAGGTAAATGGACGAACGAACTTTTCAAATAAATAAATCTTGATATTCTACTTTGCATATTTATGTTGAATGTTACTTCAGTGCTTACTAGCAAATATATTTGTATCCTGTATGTCTTCGGCTAACCAAAAAAGAATCATTTGAACCATTTTAGGTAACAATTTTGGTAAAAATACGATTTCATATGAAAATTGTAGATGACCCCTTAGTGACGTCACAATAAGTAAATAATAGAACTTTACTATATTGGCCTGATTCTCCGGCTCATGTTGAATAAAAAGATACCTCATTTCAATCAATTAATAAAGGTTACATAGATAATGTTGCAGAAATATGACTAGTTATCACTATTGCTTGTAGTTAGTCAATTTTGACATTTTTTCATGAAATTTGGAGATGGCCCCCTACTGACGTCATAATATTGAAATATTTGAACGTTTGCTGTTTTGGACTAATTCCTCCGTTTATGCTGAATAAAAAGATACCTCATTGCAATCAATTTGACAGCAAATAAAAAAGTTAAGAACATTTTATCAACCTCACCCCTACTATTCATTGCATAAGTAACATAGTGCTGAGTTATTTATCCATGTTAGTGCTAGTTTACAACATTGGAAATATTTCAATGTATTGAAGCACAAAATACAAATGAAAACAACATATTAAACCAGGTTACATAGATAATGTTGCAGAAATAGGACTAGTTATCAGTATTGCTTGTAGTTAGTCAATTTTGACATTTTTTTCGTGAAATTTGGAGATGGCCCCCTACTGACGTTATAAAGTTGAAATATTAGAACGTTTGCTGTTTTGGACTGATTCCTCCGTTTATGCTGAACAAAAAGATACCTCATTTCAATCAATTGGACAACAAATAAAAAAGTTAGGAACATTTTAGCAACCCCACCCCCTTACCGTAAACGCAAAATAAAGGCGTTAGGTGCAATTTTTAACTTCTCTGATCTGCCAGTTCATCCCAATATCTCGCGTGTTAACATATATTTTCTTCTTCGGCACATTCCAAAGTACTAAAAAATCATAGTTTCGGAGAGTGGTGGGGGGGGGGGGGGCAAGGTGGGCCTACTCAGCCCACGGAGTATTAAATAGTCGATTAATAGCAGATATCAATATTATCTATGTTCTGGTCTCATGCTTTTTCTCTTTGTTCTGTTCTCAAGTTCATCATTTGTTTTTTGCTTTCTGTTTCACAGCTAGCTGGATTTATGAACCCCGTGGCCAAAGAAGTGAAGGAACGCATAGCCTTCCTTGTTGGCAGTGGAGTAAACTCAGTCAGTGAAATGTGCCGTTCGCTGGATATATTCATCAAATCTCTGCTCTTCGATGGCAAAGATCCACCAGCTCTAACCAACAGGGCATACTACTCTGGATAGCGACATACGGTTCCACATGTATCGTGCGCAAATGGCTCTGCGCTATTCTAAAATAGACCAAGAAAATTTGGAACGGAAAATATCAGAATGGAAGCTTTCCTGTCCAAACGATAGGTTTGCTTTCACACCATTAACAAAGTCAAACGCGACAGAAGATATCCAGACATACACAGAGATGTGTAAAAAGCCTTTGGAAACATCTTTTTACTTCCTGCATCAAACAAAGTGGCAAAGGCATCTGTTGACCCGTTATGGAAATTCCATGTCCATGCTCGATGCGACATACAAAACGACCAGATATTCATTGCCTCTGTTTTTTCTAGCAGTGAAAACCAACGTTGGGTTTTCTGTAGTGGCGGAATTTGTAGTTGAAAACGAATCGAAGCAAGCAATCGCTAAAGCACTATCTCAGCTGAAAGATTGGAATCCAGACTGGAAACCAGAATTCTTCATGACGGACTTTTGTGAAGCCGAGATACAAGCAATCGACGAAGTCTTCAAAGATGATGGTAAGCACAATGTTTCATTTCTTTCTCGTTATGTAATCTCCATCATCTAAGCGCATGGAAATTTGCGACTCTTATATATTCTTCTAATATACGTAAAATATCGAAGTTGCAGATCCACTGGCTCGATTCTTCCCCCTCCTGACCCCACCTGCTAATTTTTGAAGCATCGTCATGCCAGGAACTGATATATTTTGAAAACTGTTCTTCTTTGAAACCATTATTTAAGTAATATCGACTGGATTTCCTGCGGTTCCGGTAACTGTTTTATTCCAATTCAGGTTGTAAGGTATTGCTCTGCGATTTCCATCGGGAACAGGCTTGGGAACGATGGGTTAAGAAGATCAAAAATGGTGTGAGTCACATTCAGAGCGCAGTGTTGGCCAGTCTTCGACGGATCGCGCATGCCATTACAGCTGAGGAATATCGCAATGCCTTGCTGAGTCTGCAGCGTTCAGATGTTTTGAATAGAAACGAAAAGCTTCGAAATTGGTTTGGCGAAACATGGTTGCCTGAAGCAGAGGTACCTATACCCATATATTTCTGCCATGGGTTATATTTTTATAAAAGAAAAGCACTTTTAAATTTTGTTTCGTAACATGCATAATACACACGTAATACATGTCGATGCATAAGCAAATTGGTGAGTTATTATTTCTATATCATGCCTGCCTTATAGTTTATATGGTTTTATGTGTTTGTCAGTCATGTTCTATATCTTCCGTTTTCCGTTTTTTGTCTCGTAGCGTTGGGTGTGGGCACATAGAAGAGACAAAGGTGTTTTAGTTAACACAAATAATGGACTTGAACGGCAAAACAAAGTCTTCAAGCACACCTACTTGGCTAAGTTGAACAGCTATAGCATCAGTGGAATGATTGAAGTATTGGTTCAGTCCTATCTCCCGGAACAACTCCGAAAGTAAGTAATAGAATGACAAGTAATAAACTAAGATAATTGTAACCTATCTGAAAGTTATTTTGCGTTGTGGAGAAAACTGAGTTTTTGTGCTCACATGGTACATGTAATCACGTTTTCTCCAACATCCAGTACACTTATAATACTGCCGACATGATTCAACGCTAGTGGCCTAGAAAATTACAGAGCATTAAGTATCACTAGTTTCAAACTCTTCAAGTTTTGTTTAGTATTCTAAAAGTAAACTTGTCTAATTCGCAATAGGCCATCAGATATCGATGTTGAGCTTCATGAGTTTCGTCACCGAGCGCTGACAAAAGCAAGGTAATGGATAGTAGTGCCACAAGAAATATTTGTTCATTGATGTTTGATTTACATTTTGACAAGTGATTTCATCTTTTTTCTAGTCTTATCATGGAGGTAAGTGGATGTTGTACAAATGTGCTCATGAATAGCTTCATGCATAATAACATGCTACTATTAGTAATACCCGAAACTTTCACCATAAATGACTTTATTAATGACTGAAGTTCCCTATAATGCTTCACAATATTTACGTAGTGGTTTTGGGTTTCCCGAAAGTGTTGTGCACATGTACATCCTGCATATGGTTTTCCTCATCTAATTCCTCCATCGTACCTTCACACTTTGAATTACTATTCAACTCTATACTTCCACTGTGCTTATCGTCTATTATACATGTATATGACTGGTGTGGTGTTTATTTCCATTTGAACCTTTCTCCTTTTGGATCCGTCTCCTTAAATGTTTACTCAATGCTTGGGCAGTCGTGCTTTATTTTGGTGCAGAATGTGTTCTACCATCACCATCTGGCATGTGAGGTCAAACCTTCATGGCTCTTGCGAAAATAATTTATTTCCTCTATGGTTCGAGCTTATAACTTTGAAAACATCTCATGAAATAATTAGCATGTTCTACTCAAATGGAATGGGCGGAAATTATAAGGAGGAGTTTAATTATGAAGAAAAGCACGTATTACTTTTGGTGCTGTACATTTACATCTGATCGTTGGAGTTGGATACCTGTGTGTTAACTCTGCTGGCTATACATTTGTTTTCTAGTATCGAAAGACATTTAGATGTGTGTGATTGGTGATATTTGACGTCTTTCAGTTGCTCTTTTTAGCCATTCATTGATTTTGAATATTTAAGTATATATACATACAAAGTTTCATATATATATATATTTTTTTGACGCAGCTATGTTCGAAAGAATGCCTTGGCACTCGAGAATATTGGGAAGTCTTATGACAGTAGAGTCCCAGAATTCCTTCGAAATCGCCCACCTTTTGTCAATCATTGTTTGGAAAAGAAGGATCTTGGTGAGCTTATTCATTTGGAAGATGTTGTCCGACTAAACGAAACGGCATTCAAAGTCCGAAGTCAAGAACCAGGCCAACATTCAACTGTATATAATGTGAAGCTCCAAACTGAGAAAGTTTTGCCACATTGTGATTGCCATGCATGGGGCTGGCAACACCTGCCTTGCAAACACATGTTTGCGGTTCTCCACCATTTTCCAGATGTGGCATGGGATACTTTACCTGTCGAATATCGGCTGTCGGCTTTCTTCTGCTCAGACTCAGAACTCTTCGGGGAGGTGGTATCCGATGTCAATTCCAAAGAGAAGAATTTCTGTGAAAATGAAGCCGTTCCTGATCCTATCCCCGTTGATGATGATGATGATGATGGTGTTGGTATTGTGAACAGTTCAATCCAGGAGTTGCCAACCCGAAGAAACACCTCTGGTCTTCGAGCAACTGCTCTGCTGTGCCGAGAACGATTGCCATATTTAAAAGACACCACCTATCTATGTGAATATGCTGATGTATTGAAGCATCTCCAGGTCTTACTTGAGGAAGCCTGTCTGTACATTCGTCCACAACTAAGTACAGAAAGTGGCTTAGTCTTAGAGCCTTCTGTAAACATCAATACGGGAAAACCAGGTAAAAAGAAGACATCCAAAAAGAAAGCGGAGAAGGTAAACGCGTCCACAAAAGGTGAAGTGTTAGAGCTTCCCCGGCGAAAGAAAACCAGATTCTCTAATAAACGTGTTGGTTGTGCGGCTCAGAGAAAAAAAGTTGTCATCCACAAAGGCATCAGACTTGGTAAAGAAGAGATCAGTAACATCATAATTGAGGGTCATGCAGAAATTCCCCGAGAATCATCCACAGATGACGTTACTCCGGCCAGTGATCAGGGTAAATGTGAAATTATTTGAAGGTTGCTTTTGTACCTAGCCGTTGTGCTTGGACAAGTTCCCTGGTCTAACAATGTTTTCAGTGGATATTTTATTCAGAATGTTTAATGTACTGGTTTGCTCTTCTTAAATTGCATGAAACTGTGGACCGTGGAACATAGGCACAGCGTTGATTCATGCGTCCGTCTTTGGGTACATAATTTAAATCAGACGGACATATTTCTTGCATCGTATTGTACAAAGCAGTATTGAGTTACATACTCCCGAGAACGACATGAAATAGTTATACGAAATGGGTCTTTCGAGTTTTGACGCGGAAATTATTTTATGGATGGCGGCTGAATATTGAATGTCGGAGCTGACGTTGGCTATTGGTATATGAAATAAACTTATAAGATTTATTTCCTTTATCAGAGTGGAGTGAGAATCCATCACCAAGGAGAGGTCGATGTAAACTTCGTAGAGGTGCATCATTTCCTACAACTTCAAAAGCACCTGATCCCGTCCCCCTTAGCGGTAAGCTTTCATATTATTGCATGTGGTCATTAAAAGTATGTACCATTATTTATTTGGTCCGCATTAACTATGCTAAAATGCGGCCTCAAAATATATCATTCGTGACAATGTATGCACTTCCGCAAGAGGCGTGAAATGCAAAGAAAAAGACCTTGAAATTGTCTGCGATGTAAATCGTTTCACTTGTAACTTGTCAAAGTAACTAATCAGACACTTCATTACTCTCCAAGGCAAACTCGGAAAAAGGTCTACCACATCTACTGAGAAGCCGCAATTGAGCGGCAAGCGACACAGAGGCGCATCATCTTCAAAGGCTCCAGATCCCATCTGTAGCAATGGTAAGCATGCATATAAATTCCCTCTGTACCTGTACTTTTGACAATGTTAAAATAGTTTCAACGTAATAAAGACGATATTCCAATTCAACATGTCAAATGATGAAAGTATTTGTCCAGAAACCTCCGTTCGTTTATCAAGGATACAGAGAAGGTTAATTTCTGACAGACACAACACTCCCACTCGAAATGTGACAGAATTATGACATTTCTTGTATTTTGATGAGAAACTGCCCAGGGAATGGAAGTGGTAGCCTTATAAAACATGGACATAATGTGCCCATACCAAGGTGGGACTAGCTGTCAGTTTGTAAACGTAACATACCAATTTACGGCAAGTTTATTTAACATTTATTCCAGAGGGAGTTGGCCCTGTGCCCACGGCCATTTTGGAAACTGGATAGTCTATTTTGAAGAAGATTAAAGGTAAGTAATGCGAATATACACTGCCAGGAGAATGGTGTTGATATTAGTTGAGCTCAGAACCAACAAATGGTGCTGAGCACCAACAAATGGAGCTCAGCACCAACAAATGGAGCTCAACACCAACAAATGGAGCAAATGGTGCTCAGCACCAACAAATGGAGCTCAGCACCAACAAATGGTGCTGTATTTAGACCACTACCATATGTCCCCAATGCCCTTTATTGGTGTGTTACTTGTATTGAAAGATATCGTCTTCATCCCATCTTCTATGGAGATCATGTAATTAGATGTTGTTAATTGCCAGTGATAATGATTTGCAAAGCTCTTTATTATAATAGATCATCCCTCGCTGTAATTGAACGCTTTGTTTGTATTCTCTACATATCGATAACACCATATTGAGATTATTTCTTGTCGTCAATACTTGTAGATAAGGCGAATGGAATGAGTACGGAAAAGGGGAAGAGTTGATTAGAAATGCGTCCACATTTACAAGTTGTGCGATGTTCCAGCATCAACGGCGTGGAAGTGCAGCTCTCGATCTCCTCAATGACGAGGAACATACGAATTTAATCGTCTTCATCAGTTCACAATCTTCTTTGCAATCATCTTATCTAATCAACTTGCTCCATCTTATTGTGTCGGAAATGGGTAATTCGTTTTATTCGTCTTCTCATTTGAAAATCGTTTTCTTTACTCACAAAGCTACTTTGCTTCGAGGAGAATGAAATCAAATATCAGTTGACTGTAATAAATTAAGCTTTTCATCGATATTCAAGTCGGGCTGAAAGGAGGTGTTCGCTTTAGATGGATATTTTTCCCTTCAGAGTCGCTTTCTGCTGCTCTATTGTCTCGCTGCGAGCCGGCCGGTAAATTGTGACGTAATGCTCAGGTATTCCCCAACTCTTTGTCAGACAGGCGAGGCCAGTCAAATTGGAAATTCTGGTTCATATTCTCATACGGTTACCATTGGCGCATATTGGCACATGCATAATCAATTGGGAAAGCAAGCGTCACCACTTGTTGAGGGTCATTTTCTTAATAAAGGCCTTGATATAAGACAAGTTTAACCGTATAACTTCTCATTCATAGTTACAACTTTCCACTGCGAAGACGAAAAGACGAAATTATATATGTGCAACAATGAATTTTTTGCTCTGCTGGATCGTCAGAATATTCAAATACTGACTGTGTGTGGAGTTGTTTGTGTGCAATTCTATTGACGAATTATAATAAAATAAGGGATTATGTGCGTTTGGGGTTCGCTGTCTTTATTTCACTTTAAAGTCCAAAATGATGAAGATGGGAGAAAAAGGAAAAAATGAAGAAAAAGAAAATCGGGGATTTGGGGATTTGGGGATTCGAACCAAAATGTTGGTTTTCTTTTAATCTGTAGTCCGACACTGTAACCATTCGGCCAAGCAGCTGTTACAATTATCAAAATGAGGAATCATGTGCCGAATGGCGGTGAACTACACCCTTTCAGAGCATTACAAGCGTTTTGGCATATTTCAATATCATGAAAATATGACACCTTTAACCAAAACGATTCTTCAGTATCATTTTAGATCAAACCCACCGCATTTCGATATGTAAGACTCGTTTTGGTTAAAGGTGTCATATTTTATATATGAATGGAATTCCCTTCAAGAATATCGCCAAAAATTGCAAAAACGAACAAATGCTTATTTTTTAATACTCGTAATATTATTTTGTCAAATCTCTTGTCAGTGAAAACTGAGAATATGAAAATTCAGTATTTTCTCTCTCAAGCTAATAACTTTTGAAGTAAACGAGACGAAATTATATTTTCGGTTTATAAACGCAACACACTAAGGAAAAAAATACGGTCAAACCGAACACCTCCTTTACCAGGTACGACAAGCTAGCAGTGCTGTATAAGGTGTCCTGGATACTAATTGTGTACACTAATATGTGCAAAGACGCATGGTGCCATAGCATCTCTGAAATGATAATGTATTTGTGTCAAATAAACTTCGTATACTCTATATAGCTGGGAAACACCATGAACATGTTTTTTGCATCTTTTTAATATGTTGCAGTACAAGGTGGGGATATAAAGCTGAATGTATACCCAGCAGAAATAGACCGTGAAGGCAGGAAAGCAATGGGAAAGCTCATGTCGGCATTGAAAAATGTTGGTATGTCGTCGTTTGATCTCTAAGTCTATGGCTCATAGTTACATTTTTTAATATCACATTTCAATGTACATATGCATGAAACCTTTGGAAAGGCTGTTCAACAATGTCAAGAGTGTGATTATCTCTTTTCGTAGACATGATACGAGAGCATAAACTTTTCCAAATAAAAGAATTAAGCCATACGCCAATGTTCTTAAAACATTGAAGACCACCACGCCCATCCTCCTAAGCAAAACAAGGCCTCAGCACATCGCATTCGCATTATCACGTACAATCATCAACACTGTATGTCACAGATGATAGCGCGGGTCCCGTTTTTATTTATTTATTTTTTTTATATCATTTTGAGAGGAGCTACGTATAGTTGTCAGCTAGAACTGAAGATACCTCCGAACCGTGAATATTTACCCACTCTCAAGAATTGTTGCCAACTAGCTTAATGATTCACACATGACAATTTGATGTGGCATCAACCATTTTGACCTCCAAATTTTTGGGGTTTTACTCCTCAATTCTGGATAAAGCCATCGAACAGTCATCATATACATCATGGCTGGCAGCAATAATTACTATGAGTAAATAATATATGTCCATCCAGATATACATGCAATATGGCTTCACGGGGAGAGATAACGAATTCTTTCACACAGACGGCATTGACACTGTTCACCTTAGATCAATACCGTAAACAATAATTTCCTTTATATGAGTTTCAGTATATTTTTCAGATAAAAATGAAGTCATCACGGCCAAGAAGAAGGTTCGATTTGCTTTGTCAAATAATCAACAGAAGAATCATATTGAGACGGGTGAGGAATATATTTGTTCCACCAGGTTAAATAACGTTTTTATTATCTTTGATTATATTTAAATGTGTGTGTTATCAGGGCTGCAGCATGTTAACTTAGTATCATTTCAAAAGTTTTTGCCCAATACACTTCCGTATTACACATTCGAAGGAATCTAAAGCCCATTCCCACTATGCGATTTTTTACTAACAACTCGGTGGCGGAATCCCCAGATTTGTAGCATGTAGGACCTGTTCTATTTCATGCGACATGTAGCATGCGACTAAAATCGTAGAAGTTGTATGTTAGAAGTTGTTATACATCATACATGGCACCGTGAGAATGAGCCATAAACTTCACCTCATGACTGAAACATATGAGAAGTAGCCAAGGTATATTATGTCCTGAACACTTTGATCAGGCGACGGTCATTTTGGAATTACAAGAAAACAAGCAAGTGTCTCATTGACGGGAACCGCTGAACTTCAAAAAGCGAAACTTGATATAGATGGGTCAAGTGAATGAGAATATTTGACTCGACCCTAAAAATGCCTCTCATTAGTACGAAAATGATTTATAAAATACTACATGGTCAAAATATCAGGGTTTTTTTGTATGCTTTTTTCAAGCATTACTCCAATATAGTAATATTATTTACGGGGCTTCGCCATCATCTTTTTAGGTGTGAAAGGCAACGAAACCTCCGAAGGACAGGAGACCTGACCCCTTTAGATTTTGTGTGATTGGTCATTTTAGAATTACAAGAAAACCATCAATAATCTTCTTAACTGCAACCACTGGACAGCTTCGGCACCCCTTCTCGTATCCATGACAAGGCGAGCTTTATAGTATAGGGTATATTTGGATGAGGTGCCTATCAGCAATTTCCTGAAGGCTGTTTGTTCACTGAGGCTTTTGCTACACGATTTGCGATTGCTACACGACGTGTCTCTTGGAATTATACGTCGTGCTATCCACGTTATATTTTTTGTGATATTGAACGGGTCACATTGTATCGAATTGTGGGCGTATGGTCAAATAGCTTACAAAAGTGAAGATGATTACGTAGCATGCCTATGGAGTCCTTAGCTTACCTCACGGATGAAAGCGAAGTACACACTATGACGTTAGATACCTTTCTTGTGATTCGTTCAATTTTTTAGTTTGAAAATATTATTTCAGTGAATCCATGCCCACTCAGTGGTCTATCCAACCCAATTGGTAGAAATCTGTGCTTCGCCAACTCACTCCTTCAGTGCCTACGAATAACAGAGCTTCACACATTGTTAGAGAAGCACCCAACATGTGGTGATGGCGGTAAGAAGATACATATCGAAAAAGAGAAATGATAAATATATTTATTGCTACTGCAAACAAAAGAGGCTGGTAGAGAAGTCAAATCAAACCAGTATTTCAATGTAGGATACATCATTCGTATTCTTCATCCTACTTTCATTGGACATTTCCGGTTGTAATTATTAAACAAAGTTTAGCTCCGACGCATCGACCGTTGCATCGACTCCAGCGTGAATTTGTGTTTTGTGCTTTTCCTCGTTCTCCAATGTCCACAACATGAGTCATATTTTTTAAAGCTATTGAATAGCTGGTGTAAATATGGTAAATAGGCATCAAAGTATCGTACTATTCCAAGAAAAGAACTTTAGGCTTACATCTGGTGATAACTTATGAAAATTCAAGTCGAAAATACTCTAGTTGTCACTAGCTGAAAGTATTTCCCTTATTTGAGGCATGGGGAGGAGGGGTACAATACGAACCACAAATTTGTGCCAAGAGTCACTCGTCAATGCACCCTTCGGTACGCCTTGGCGTATACGAATGAAATCGGAAATTGTTCATTTATAGATACATTTGTGAAATCTATATAGTGAAAACAATGCATATGAAAAAAAAATAGATCATTTTACAATGAAAATTATTTACTTGTTTCCTCGAATATGGTACAGTGAAAGGAGAGACTAAGTTGTGATACAGATTAGCGTGAGGGACAATGGTTGTCAGCATATATGGTTGAGGGAACCGAAGCTGAATGTATATGTTCAACGACAGCATTCTGTCAAATCTGTCAGTTTTGCTCATTTGAAACATTCATTGCATTTCAAGAAAGAGTGATCCACCTTTGATTATATAGTCTTGCAAATTGAGGCCAGTTTTGTTTTGTTTTTTTTGTAGGTGATGAATGTTTCGTATGTCAACTATCTGTATTTTTCAAAGAAGGTCCCGCTTCAGCTGAAGATCTATGCGCATCAATGAAAAGTAATCCAAAAATTGTTTTCGCTACAACTCGGTTTATCTTAATTTGTCTTGGGCTAAATACTCTAAACGCAGGACAAAATAGTGTGCCACCTTCATTTTCCCATTGACTTCCTCCAGGGAATGCAGTGATCATATAGATCAATTTCAGTGATCAATTTCATTCTACATTACACCCATGAAGGACAATGTACATAAACTATAACATGAAATTTATAATACATAGCATAATTCCGAGACATTTGGCGTAGTGTTCCAAGTATACTCTTTTCAAAATAGTAATATATCTAGAGATACTGTATTCCTTGACAATTGTGGTTTTTAATCCCATTAAGGTTTCTGGAATGATTTCAAGATTGGACAGCAACAGGATAGCCACGAACTCTGGCAAAAAATTATGCAGTTAATCTGACAAAATTGTTCCAAGTAAGTGTCCACTGAAAATAGTTAACTGAAATTTTATGTAAAAGTGCATTCCTCCATGTCACGCATGAGAAGTAATGGTGAGTGTTAAGTGGATTGCTGCTATGGGGAGTCTTAAGTGGATTGCTGCTAGAGTCAATATGTACATTAAAGATATAAGCAATATGAATACAGGAAAGGATGATGTCGAATACAGGCTAAGGATTATTGAATAGAAGAGGAAAATGTGCACGTTCAAAATAGTGTATTTTATAGTCAGTGTTAGGGAATACATGGTAAAGAGTACCGTATGGGATGAAGTTCATAGCGTATGGAGCATAGGATTAAGGGCAATACAGGCAATAGATATAGAGTACAGGATAGAGGGTATGGAGTACAGGCTAGAGGGTATGGAGTACAGGCATGATTGTATAGAGTACAGGCAATAGGGTATAGAGTACAGGATAGAGGGTATGAAGTACAGGCTAGAGGGTATGGAGTAGAGGCTAGAGGGTATGGAGTACAGGCTAGAGGGTATTGAGTACAGGCAATAGGTATAGAGTACAGGCTAGAGGGTATGGAGTACAGGCTAGAGGGTATGGAGTAGAGGCTAGAGGGTATGGAGTACAGACATGATGGTATGGAGTACAGACATTAAGGTATAGAGTGCAGGATAGAGGGTATGGAGTACAGGCTTGAGGGTATGGCGTACAGGCTAGAGGGTATGGAGTACAGGCAATAGGGTATAGAGTACAGGATAGAGGGTATGGAGTACAGGCTAGAGGTATGGAGTATAGGCTAGAAGGTATGGAGTACAGACCAGAGGGTATGGAGTACAGGCAAGAGGGTATGGAGTACAGGCTAAAGGGTATAGAGTACAGGTTAGAGGGTATGGAGTACAGGCAAGAATGTATGAAATAGAGACAAGAGGGTATGGAGTACAGGTAAGAGGGTATGATGTACAGACAAGGGGATATGGAGTACATGCAAGAAGGTATACATACAGGCAAGACGGTATGAAGTGAAGGCAAGAAAGTGATAAGTGCAGGCAAGAAGGTATGGAGTACAGGCAAGAAGGTATGGAGTACAGGCAAGAGGGTATGGAGTACAGGAAAGAGGGTATACGTACAGGCAAGATGGTATGAAATGCAGGTAAGAATGTATGGACTACAGGCAAGAGGGTATGGAGTACAGGCAAGAGGGTATGACGTACAGGCAGGAAGGTATGGAGTACAAGCAAGAAGGTATGGAGTACAGGCAAGATGGTATGGAGTACAGGAAAGAGAGTATACGTAAAGACAAGAAGGTATGGAGTACGGGCAAGAAGGTATGGCGTACAGGCAACAGGGTATGGTGTACAGAGTATGAAGTACAAACAAGATGGTATATTGTGCAGACAATAGATTATGGAGATTTGTTGTGGGCAAAAAAGGCACCCCCAGTAATGAGATGGAATTGTATGCTTAACAATGAGCTTGCTTTCCGTTTCAGAGATCCTGATCATGGCCTCCAGCACATGTCCGAAGAGATGAGACTCTTTTTGGCATCCAGGAAAGCAGAGGTGAAGCACAACAAGAGCTTTTCATGAATTACACCGAAAAAGCGGGCATCGCTGAAAACAAACTTTTTCCACAGAACGTTCAATGTACTTTTTTACGTAGGCCACATATTGGCATCCTTTTTTCCCATTCGCTTCCTTTAATCACTGGGAACACACCAATAACAGAGAATAGGTGTTTTAAGCGCGAATTATTATTCCAATAATTTACAAACCTCAGAAAAGTCAAGATTAGTGGTTCTTTCTTAAAATCAGGTGATTTCATCACGGACTGGTTTTATCCCGTTTGCTGAACCAATTAACTCATTTTGTTAGGAATGTTTGTATCATCCAAAGGGTACTGCGTGCTGGTATGGGATACCATATTAAAATAATCAGATCGAAACTGAGTAGCAAAAGTGTAGACAAGCAAACACTAGTCAAACCGTTCCATTTTTCTGTGATTCCGTCGCGAACATGTCCTACACAATCATGAGCATTTCAGGGAAATTTATACATTATTTAAAATTTGGCAGACATAACTCAATACAAGCAATATAATCTTTGCTTGACTCGAAATATTTCAAAACTAACTTCCGAACCGTAATTCCGTAATCGTCGAATTAATGTTTCTATGAGTTGGGTTGTAAAGGTGTAAAATTATTGTGATTTACGCCAATGACTCAAATTGCAGGCAAAAATCGCATTGTGGATGGTGATGAGGGAGGCGGGGTGAATGGGTAATGAAATATGTGATTATTTGATGAATTTTTCCATTTATTCCATCTGTTTCATACAGTGAAATGTAAGGAATGCCTGTACGTATCCTCAGTTGTGGAGTCCTTCACCGATTTGAGTTTGCCAATAACCCAGGTATTGTTTCGCTATTAAATATTAAAGTACGTTTTTTTAATAAGAAGTCATTGTAATACATTTTCCGTCATTATTTATACCATGTGTAATTGTATATTTCATGTACATACAAATATCATACTTCAGCAGCGGCGTCGGAACGTAATTGAAAGTAGGGGGGGGGGGGGCACTATAACAGCCCAATAGGCCGCCTAGGCCCCGGAACCTCCGGGGTCTTAGATCGCCAGAGATGCGTTCTGAGTGCTTTCCCGGAAATAAGACTGAGCATACTGTGCTTGCAGATTTACGATTCTATTTTCACGATTTTTTCGCAATTTTAAGCACGCATCGATATTGAAAGCATCTCACCTCATGCCTACATAAATTTGACTTTCTGGTTATATTAAAAAATGCAAAAAGATGACTTTTAGTTCTTGGAAGGGAAACCAATATGCCGACCGATACGATCGTTCACACAAAGATAAAACAAGGAAAGCCTCACAGCTCAACAGGCGAGGGTCTAGGGGCCGCCTAGGCCCCGGAAGCTTCGAGGTCCCAGATCTCCGGAGATGCGTTCTGAGCGTTTTCCATGCAGGAAATGTATTCGGACATAATGTATGCATATTTATGGTTCTATTTTCACGTTTGTTTCGCATTTATAAGCACACATTGATATTGAAAAAATCATACTCCATGCCTGAATGCATTTGGCTTTCCAGTTATATTTAACACATAAAGGAAAACGATGACCTTTACATCATGGAACATTAGAACCAATATGATACCGATTCATTTACACAAAGCTAAAATAAGCGATACTCACAGCCTGACAGGCGAGGGTCCAGGGACCGCTTAGGCACCGGAAGCTCTATAGGGTCCCAGGTTGCCGGAGATACGTTTTACGCGTTTTCCCGTAAATAAACCTGAAAACAATGTGTATAGTTTTCTGGTTCTATTTTCACATTTGTTTCGCATAAACATGCATCGAAATTGATGAATATGCTTGACTCCATTTGACTTCCTGGTTTAAAACAAACAAAACAGGCCCATAACACACCACCACCCGTCCTGGCACTCTTATGTGCAATTTTTATGTGGAAAAGTGGGGAACCAAAGATATTCCCCCCCCCCCCCCCCTGTGGGCGCCCCCCGCCCCCCCACCGTTCCTACGCCACTGTGGAGTTCAGATGCATTGTTATGAAGAATATAATGTTTTTGTACTTGCATATATATTTCGACTCATTACATAATCGTTAAGAAGTTCAGGTGAGCTTTCTCTCTTGTCCCTAGTCAATTGTCAATACGACATTTATATTAACAGATCAATTCTGTGTGCCAAGCGTTGCAAAACTACTTTGCACCAGAGGAAGTGGAGTATAAATGTTCAAGGTAAATCATTCATTTATTCAAATACTGACACTGTGACAGTATAACACGCACAATACTTCTGATAATACGTGGTTAAAATACGAGGGCTGCAAACTGTTTTCATAATTATATGGTGATCCTTGTCAATGTATAATTGATGTTGCTGGCCAATACCATGTCGATAAAGCATGAATTTGTTTTCAAGCTGAATCTGTGCGATATGAAATGCTTTCTAACAACCCTCAACATGTCGCAGTGCATCTCATTTTACTTTATTTGAATTGACAGTTGTTCCAATGATAAATGTGAGAAAGTTACACGGCTATCACGTATACCAAAACACTTGGTATTACATCTGAAGCGGTAAGTATGGAAAATGTGGTTTGCTTTTACCAAATTATAGTTACTAATGATCTTTTTCTGGTATTTGTACCATGCATGACGTCTTATATGTCAAATTCAGCTCATCACTAGTTCTAGACATAATGTTGACAATAAGTTGGACGAGTTGATCTTTTTCGAAAATCATTCACGGTTTCTTGCTACTATGTTATCCGTGGCGCATTTGCATTGAACTTTGATTAAAGTAGAGAAAAATAAGGGTGATGTCCTTTCTTTCAGATTTTCGGGTTCGCTAAGAAAGATCTGTAGATGTTTAGATGTTGAGGAGGAGCTAAGACTTCATCCTTTCGTTGATTGCGATAAGGTGAGTAATTTGGATTGAATCGTGGCTTCCAAATTATTGATATATCAAATGTTTGTGACAAGAGAAATTACTATCTATTTCTCTTTCTCTTTACATTTATGTTCGAGCATAATACTCATTTAATAAGGACTGCTAAAATACTTGTCTAATCGTTTCGTGCTTATTCGTTTTGCTTTCGCAGGAGCTTGAAGACAAAGCAAGATTATTCGCAGTCCTTGTTCATCAGGGAAGAAGTTTGTCCAAAGGCCATTACTACGCCTTTGTCCTTTTCGGAATGCAATGGTACCGAGTCGATGATTTGAGGGTATGCGCGAAAATTCGCTTGAAACGAACTTGAAATGCTATATCAATATTTGTTGATTTTATCTCTTCTGTTAATCATGGTTTTGATGTTTAGTGGTTACAGGTACCACGAAAATAGATTATAAAATCTGATTCGGCATATTTTGTTTCCTTGTTTCGCAGTATGAGCTGTATAACTGGTTTTACTGTAATCCTTATTATGACATGCTTCCCATTTCTTTCATTTCAGAGCCGGAAAGTAACATTTCATTCCATACAAACTTGCGCGGACGAGCCATATATGTTATTCTACAGAACATTGCCACGTCCATACATAGCGGTTTAGTCAGAGATATTTATTGTCCCCCGGCGATTTTAACATGGTTATTGCTTCTCTGTGTCCGTGGATGTCCGTGGATGTCTGTCCCGCAGTACTGAATCCCTGGTTTTTTTAAATTTCGTGTCATCTTAAATGAAGGACATTTACTTCAATTTTGCAATCAAGTAATTGTATTCTATATCATCTGCACGAACAGTTGGTGTCTACACGTGTAACTTAATATATTAATTACAACTGAGTCCTTAAAGTTTGAGTGCACACTTTGCATATGATCAATTTCCACCTTGTCGTTTTTCGGACTGATAGATGACGCCATGCAGTTGTTTCATGTACAGGGAGCTTTCTATGGCTTTCATGTCAGCACACCTAACACTACCCTCAAAGAGAGCATGCGCCGAGCCGCACCCTCCATCTCCCAAACTAGCCCTCGCCCAACCCTCATATATTCTGTTTGAGAATATATATCTCCAATATATATTGGCAGAAGCTGAAATTTGTGTGTTTTCTGCAATATTGGGATAATATTGGGATAATTGCAACTCCAAAAGGTTTCAATTTATAAGGCACAGACCCATGTTTTTGTATTTGGTAAATGGGTCCCTTGTATATAGATCTGGAATTGTTTTTCGTGCCAATCCGCTTCTGGGTGGCGCCACCTCGGACCAAGATAAAATTACATCTCCAGACAATAACTTTTGAAAACCTTAAGGATTCTTTCCAAATTTGGTGTGGTTGTACCTTGCCTCAAGATGTGGCTTGAGAATGTTTTTCGTGTTGATAGGGGGACCACCTGAAAGCTAAATTAAGTGTTTCCAGACAATAACTTTTGAAAATCTTAACCGATTCATTCCAAATTTGGTGTGTAGGTACCTTGCCTCAATTTCTCGTTTGGTATTGTTTTTCATGCCGATCCACATATAGGTGGTGCCACCTGAGGGCGAATTCAAACTTATGTTTCTGGACAATAACTTTTTAATACTTGAATGAGTTCTTTCCAAATTTGGTATACATGTACCTTACCTGAAGGTTTCACTTGATATTGTTTTTCTTGTCGATCTGCTCATAGGTGACGCCACCTGTAGGCCAAGTTAACATTTTCTATTTCCAATGTTATTTTTGAATTTGTTATGCCTATCTTTCTACACTTGGCGCTTACTGACAGCCAAGGTAAAATTGCATTTCCGGACAGTAAATGTTGGACCTTAATGGGTTCTTTTAAATTTGGTAGGTGGGTACCTACCCTCATGGCATCTTATCGGGCCATGTTAATGATGTTTTCCCAAGCTTTATGTTTTACTTTCTTCGCAAATAATGAATGTTTCCTTTACTAAAGATGCAAAAGGCATGACTCCAATGGTATTCCATCCACTGTATCTAGTTTCTTCAATAATTTATTTTTGGCCAATAACTTGAGAACTGCATGCTCATGGGATTCTTCTCAAATTAGCATGCATGTACCATGTGAGGAGATGTTGCATGGGATTGCCTTTCACTCACTTGCACTTACAGGTGGCGCCACCTGGTGGCTAAATCCCAAATTTGTCTCCGGGCATGACCTAAGATGTCGCTTGAGATAGCATTTCGCCCACTTGCACCTATAGGTGGCGCCACCAGGTGTTAAATTCAAAATTTGTTGAGAACTGCTCATCCGAATCTCCTTAAATTTAGCATGAATGTATGATGCCAGGAGGTGTTGCGTAGGATTGTCCTTCGCTCGCTTTCACTTACAGGTGATGCCACCTGGTGGCGAAATACCAGATTTGTTTCCGGGTGATAACTTGAGAACCGCTCCTCAGATTCTTCCTAAATCTGGTATGAATATACATGATGTCGCTTGGAATTGCGTTTCGCCCAATTGTGCTTACAGGTAGCACCACCTCGTGTCAAATCTAAATTTGATTTCGCTCATCGGATTTTTCTCCAATTTGGTATGCAGATACCATGCCATGATATGCCCCTTGGAATTGCATTTCACCTGCTTCTGCATACTGGTGGCTACACCTGGTGGAAATATGTGAAATTTGTTTCTGGCAATAATTTGACAACTGCTTATCGGATTCTTCTCAAATTTGGTATTCATATGCCATAAGATGTAAATTGGGATTGTGTTTCGCACACTCGTTCATACGAATCTAAATTTGGTTTCCGGGCAATAACTTGAAGACCCCTCTTTAGATTCTTCCCAAAGTTCGTATGCTGATACATGTACCATGTCATGAGATGATGCTTGGGATTGCGTTTCGCCCACTTGCACCTACAGGTGGCAACACCTGGTGGCAAATTTAAAATTTGGTTTCGGACAATAGGCTGAGAATGCATTCAGATTCTCGTCAAATTTGGTTTGTAGATAATATGCCTTGAGATGTCACTTGGGGTCGCTTCTCGGTTTGCCTTGAGATGTCACTTGTGGTCGCTTCTCGGTTACATAATTACAGAAGCAATCAGCGTTCAGTGGACTGTTCCGACTTGATTTTAAAACTTGGGAAGGCAGAAAGACCCTTCCGCATTCAACGCCTATGAAGTAACAGCTGCCTCCCTCATGTATATCCCCGGAGACCAACAATGTTAAAAAATATTGTTGCCATTTTTTTTACGATACAATATATTCATTAGCAATCATAGTAAAAGTACATTGATCAAGGGGAGGCATCTCCCTGTGACATATATTACATTCATGAGAAAATACGTTTTGCAACAATGTTAAATGAAAACAATATTTTGACAGTAACCACTGTTAACTATAAATATTTATGAAATCATGTCAAACGTTCTTATCTGTTCAGTATTAAGCAAAAATAAATGAATATTCAGATAGTTCACATGAAATGAATATTTATATATATTTAATATAAAAAATGATATTTAGGTTTAACAATTAAATGTGTAAATTGTCCTCTATGAGAAAACTGAGTATGAGTATATCTACTTAAGAGGAGCCAGTAAAAAGTGCTTATTCTAATTCAGTTCTTATTCTTACCGGTAGAGGTGCTGGCAGTATCTTTAGCACTCTGTAGGAGCATATCGTGGCAAAATTTTCCCACCGATGGCGCAATATCATGAGAGCATTGGAGGATTTTTATAAGTTGGATATTTTTGTCCAGTATCATAAAAATGGGAATAGATGAAGTTATATATTGGAAGAACTTTCCCCGAAGTTTATAATATGTTGGACATTCTATAAGAAACTGTTTGTCATCTTCTTTTTTCCCAAGATCACAATTTGCACAAATCCGTTTGTCTTTTGGAATGTTCAATTTTCGACCCTTTTCTATCAGGAAATTATGGGCAGATATTCTGAGTTTAGTAACTGCCTGCCGAAAATTGTGATTTGTTATTGACTGTAAGTATTCTGGTAACTCGTCCTCATGGGTTGGTATTTGTTTATATACTTCCAATTTTTCCGATTTACTGAGTTTGTGTTTTATGTACACGTCGTAGTTCCATTTCATTTTGCGCTCTATGGCATCCACTAAATTGCTCTGTATTTTAGGGGGTATGGGTATGTTTTGCTGTTTCAATAGAGTTTCAACGTAACTATACCAGCTGGTTGGTGGAGGGATTTGCTGCATATATAAGCAGCATGCAAGAGAGGATTTATGCCGGAGTGTTCCAATCTGACACAGTATTTCATTATTGCTTTATTGATATCAAATATAAGAGAGACTCTGTTCGATTTAGTTTTGCAAGCAAAAGTAGTTGTATATCTGTTGACATGTAAATTAATTTTGCAAAATTGTGTATGTGCCTTTTCAAAAGGTTCCCTATCTATTAGTTCGAAATAATGGCATATGTGATGGTTTATTATTCTGGAAATTTGTTCAGCTCCCCGTATTTTCGTACCATACAACAGGATGGGTTTGACTAGAGCGTTGAACAATTTGGTTTATAGAACAGTAGAGGGATTAGAGCCATTAAAGGATTAATGTATTTTCAAAAGAGCCTTGATTGCTTTGTTGTACAGGTTCTCTCTGGTTGGTGTAATTTACCCTGTGTGTTCAAAGTGCATCCCAAGTATGTATATTGTTGAGTTTGTTCTAATTTGGTTGAGTTAAATGAAAAGGGATATGTTTCTGTTGTATTGCCTTTATGTATCACCATAGTGTTTGATTTCTTGTGTTTTCAGTGTTTACTTGTAAATGCCATCTATCACAATATAAGAAGAGTTTGTTCAAGCTTGTTTGTAACCCTTCAGGTGTTTCGGAAATAAGAAGGAGGTCATCTGCCCAGAGTAAATGAGAGATGATTTTTGTATGGAGTTTGACTGGAGTGGAGGTCGTTTCTGGGAAAGATATATGATTTCAGAATATATTGAATATTGTAGGACTAAATTGTGCCCTTGTTTAACCCCTATGGTTGAAGGGAACAAATGTGTGTGTCCATGGTTTATTTTGACACTGGTTAGGCATTTAGAGTACATCGATTTCATAACATTGTAAAACTTACCGCCTATACCAAATCGTAGCAATTTAATAAGTATACCATTGTGCCATATAGTGTGAAATGCTTTTTTGAAATCGACAAAACAAAAGTATAGTTTTTTCTTGCTCGCGGTGTATTTGTTGATAAGGGTTTTGATTATGAACAAGTTGTCGATTGTTTGGCGACCTTTTCTAAATGCTGATTGGTTATCAGTAATTATGTTATTACTTTCTAAGAAATCTGTTAGTCTATGGTTAAGTATCGACGGAAACATTTCCCCTAAGCAGCTAGTGATGGAAATGCCTCTGTAATTTCCAGGTTCCATTTTAGACCCTTTTTTATGAATAGGGTTATGTAACTCTCGAACCATTTGGATGGATAAATTCCACTGGTGGGTATTGTATTTAGTAGTTTCGTCATGGGTGATAGAAGTACATATTTGCTATATTTTATAAGTTCATTTGACAAGTTCGATCTCCGCATATAGCTTTAGTATTTTTCAATGCTGATATTGCATGTAATATTTCTTTTGTTTTAATGGGTTGATAAAGTATTTTACTTGGATTTGTTTGATTTTCTATGTATTTAATTTCTGATAATATGTCAGGGCTTTCCGATTCATCAGTCCATTTTTCTGTATTAAGAATTATGAAATGTTCCTGTAAATGGGTGGCTATCTACGCAGGTGTTTCATTACCCTTTTCGTTATGGGTAAGTTCATTGACTTATTTCCAAAAGTATATGGGGGTCTGTGTTTTGTAAGGTTTCTAATTTGGTGTACAAGGATTGTTTAAACCCTCTTTCTTCCCTCCTCTGTGCTTTTTTTATACTTGGATTGTGTACTGAAAAACCTTCCTCTAATTTGAGGATGTTTAGGGTATTTTTGTAGAAGTTCAGCTAAATGCTTATGATGTTTATATAAAATATGCGAAGTCGAATTTTGTGAAGGAGTCATGTGTTTCTTCTTTTTTGGTCTGGGTATTGTGGGGGACATTTTTAAAATAATTTTCACTGAGATGAGGTCGCGCAACCCATGGTGACGCAAAATCGACCCCTTTTTGGGGAGAAAACTCTCTGACAAGCTGGGTACAATTTGTCAGAAATTATCCGTCGTGCGGCTGAAAGGTTAGAGGAAGGTAGGACTAGAAGAAAAATTGATTTAAATTCCTAAATAGTCACTCTGTCATGCATTATAAAAACAACGTTTTCAATTGGGTGGGGTGGGGGGGGGGGGGGCGTACGTTCGTCGCTTACGTAAAACGTAAGCTTGATATAAACACCGAATATTTCGGATGTTTTTTTTAAATGAGTGTGGAAATGTGCTCATATAAATCTTTGTATATGATCGCCAGTTGTCATATTTGGTGCTTCATATTCGGGGATTTATGTATGACGAATATTTGACATCAGGAGGAGAACAGAACTATGAAAACTTATTGAATTAACACAATAGTACTACATAACATACCTCAAATGCTCACGATAATTTTAAAATGCCTGGTGAAATCTAAAATTCAGATAGGCCTAATGTTTTATGGCACCGGTAATCAAAATATATATAGATCAATTATGTGAAACGTGCAGTACAATACAGCTGGATTTTGAGCTAGTTTTATGTATTTCATGGTAATAACCTTCGTCTATTGTGCCTTCGTTTGGCGAGGGATAATTATCCCGTGCATATGACTTCATTTTATTACATCTAAAAAGCTAGAATTGCAGTATGGTGAGAAAATATTCATACGAATTCAGAATAAGGCTGGTTGATGTGTGACGGCCTATCTGTTTTTGAGTGAGTTGAATAGTGGTCCCAGACTCTAGAACCTCCAAGGAAAGTTCCGGCGAATGTAGGCCACATTCTTTGGCGCGTCACGCGATTTCAGCTAATAAATATTCATGATGCCTGTACTCCTTACCCTTCAACGTCTACCGATAAGAATATACCTCAAACCCACAGAGAGCGTGTCGTAAGAGGCGAAAAACTGGGGCACGTGTGGGGTTCCCGAGTGTGAAAAGGAATATGATCATGGTGATCCCGGTTAAAAAGAATAGGACCCTTCCCGTGTGGTTTCCGGGTGTGAACAGAAATATGAATCAAACGTCGTAATATGGCTGAAATAACGTTGAAATCGACGTTAAATCACATTCACTCACTCACTCACTTGAATTGATGTTACCTATGCATTGTGCTACATGTACCTTTGAACTAGGTTACCTACGAACCGTGCTGGTTTAGAGGTATTCTGAATACACATTTAGGTCGCGTTGAGGATAATATACAGCTATCATATATATGCAAGGGCGACCGACTTTTTTCGTGTCTTTCTCGTTTTGAGCATAACCTATATAGAGAATGTATTTCCTGTTGACCTGACATAAAATTTCAACAGTTTCCAGGACCAGTTACATTTTCTACGAATTAGCACAGTGCAACTAAATGGGTTATTTGTTATTTAGATAGATATGAGCTAATATTTGAGATTTCTTATTTGTTCTGATTCCGTGTTTCTTAAACGTATGCTACACGTGAAGAGGTCGGCCAATAACTATTCTCTCGGATAAATCATTAAATCTCTTCTGATATCATACAGATGTAATTTTATATTCATATGAGGCAAAGCTCCGCATATGTGTTTCGAGCCACAACAAGGCTTACACACAAACCGGACACTGGTGACCTAAATACCGCCCGATATTTTCCATGAAAGGCTACACTTTCTTCGGATTAGAACAGTACGTCCTAATTCCATGAAATGACTTCATTAATTCGAAAGTTAATATAATGCATTCCACGGGAGATACTGTAAGTTCGTGGAATTAGAATTGACAGGTGATAATGCATCTTTTTATCTGACTTTATGGGTTCACAGCCGAGTAGAGTATATGGTATGTACTAGATTCTCGTGATCGATTTTCATACCGAGAAAAAACGCAAGTTTGAACTATCGCCCATTGGTAAATTAGTACGGAATGATTTATAGCTATACGAATCCAAGTATAGTCAGAAATGATATTGAAATGTGAACAAAATAAGGACATCAGGACACACATCACTTTTCAAGTGACAAAATTATGCTTTTACCATTCAAAGTGAAAACACATACTTTAATGATCTTTTCACAAGATAATAATATGAAACGAACAAATAAACAGATTTCCAATCTTTGAGAATCCGAGGACGTGCGCGGTTGGAGATGTGTTGGCAGCACGAAGTTGTGTATTCATATAAAGTTGTCCGCATCGCACCGTTCGGAATCGTACAAACACCAATAAAATAAATATGTGGCCCCAATAAAATAGCACTAATCTGATTGGCCATTCCAAAGGGATTTGAATGGGAGAACAACTCGAGATTGCATGTCAACCATTTTATTGTTCCCAATGTTACATCATAATCAAGCTAAGGAGCCGAACTGGGTAAGTTTACTGTCTTCATGTGTGAGCCAAGATCTCTGAATGAATATCCATTCCTGTTAAGTTGTGCATTAAAGTCATTACCGTCAAAGAATGGGGTGGTGCCATATTTTTTCGACGAAAAACGTATTTGGATCAGTAATAAGAAGTATTATAGCAATACACTTACACGTACCCCCATTTCGAAAAGGAGTATTTTTTTCAAGTTGACATTTGGATACGGCCCCCAAGTATGTCATACTAGGTTGAGATACAAAAATGGATCGTGGTCGTATATGACAATGGCATAAATGCTGAATAAAACATAATAAATTTCAGACAGATAGGCCATTTATAAGAAAGATATGACAGTTCCATCACACATACCATTTTTTTTCTGATAAAATTTTTATTTGAATACCACCTCTAAATACACCATATGGTTGGGATACAACCACGATCTTAGGTATTGAAAGACTTCGCGTGGTAATACAAAGTAATATTTTATTATGTTTACATAGATTGGTTCAATAGTAAGGGAGATATAGCGATACAAATACACCTATCCCCTTTTTTAAATGGGAACATTTTTTTCTGTTGACATTTGGATACGATCCCCAGGTGACGTTACAAAGACGGGACACATGAACAAATCTCGATAACACATAACTCTGCTACTATTATTGATAAATATGATACTGTTTAGGCAGATTAGACCAATAACAATAAAGCTACGACGATTAAAAAAAACACCCCCATTTTCGTCAAAGTAAAAGGAATGTCCGCTATAGAAAAAACTGCACCACTTTTGAACTCTACATCCACCATGGGTAATACCGCCCCCTAACCATAGAAAGTCATGGTATAGATGGAAATTAAATTGTCGATGGGTGAACAATTTCACAAAAACTCGATCCTGGACTATGAGAAGAAAGCTGATTTTTGCGCACATGAACACCAAACTATAAGCTGTTTTGTGAAGCATTCAACATGACAGCTAATATACACCGTCTTGTCTGCCCTCCAGTCACCAGTCACCAGTTAGTATGAAGTATCTCTACTCACAAAACAATTTCACCTCAATGGAGCACTCTATCCCTCGTGTTTTCCTTTTTCCCATTGGTATAGTTGATCCACAGTGTAATAATCACTCTCTTTACGCAATAGCCTGTAAACAGATTGGTGGGTGACTAGATCATTCAATCTGCGTTTATTTCTCAAGTCTCGAAAAATAAACTAGAATTTCCCCGTCTATTCTCAGACATTCCTCTGGAACGGGAATCAACGAGAAGCAGCACTTCACGTCCATAGAATCAACTCAAACGTTCATATACTCACGCCCGATGTTCTGTTGCGGATGTCCGAATTTTTCACATGTATATTTTTTAGACTATCAACCATTCGTCCATGGGTTATCATGCATCGTTGTTCAGTCGATAGTGTATATGATATTCTGGAACCACCAGCCTTGGAACCATGTTCTTGAACTTGCTCGGTGGGAAGGAATTTTATCGCAGCATGGTACTCAACCGTTTGAAGACAAATACATGGCTAGATCCCCACTCAGAGTTGTATTCTTCCACACTGATCTCTTGAGTACAGCAGCTGATTATTTGTTACATTTACATCTGACCCCAACTATTGTTTTAGCCAGATACTTACGTAATCTTTCAGCACCGGCATGTTCTGCAAGATATATTACACAATGATAACTCTTGCCTTCGCATTTTCTGAGAGATTGTGTTTTATGCTTCGATGACTTTAGATACTGACACCAAATGATCTGAAACTTGTCATCTTTAACAAAGGGGTTGTGGAACACTGACTCGCGGTTTCCTTCAATGCAAATAGACGTGAACATTTCCGCCACATTTGTGTAGTGATCCTCAGAAACGTTGAAGACCAAGTTGTTCTTCTGCTTGTTGAAGCTATGAGGACGGACAATTTTGACGGCAGTGTCTCGGTGAAGGAACTTTAGGAAGTTGTTGGGATGACATTTTCCATACTCCATGATCACTGCTTCGAATAAGGACTCGTGCGAGAATGCATACACTTTTGTTCCGCTGAAATCGGTCTCATTTACTTTCTTTATGTAAGTGCCAGTTAATTTTTCTGCACTTTCCTGGATTTCCGCGAGCGTTTGGTTAGAGAAATCACAAACAGATATCCTCTCAGTGACATCTGTTGTGACTTCAGATGTGCCAGACAGTTCTTGGCAGTTTATTTTACCTCCGCAGAGCATAATCAAACAAAGAGTCGCATACTTCAATTTATCTGATTCTGCCATTTTCTGTACCTCAGAAGAAAGATATGAGAACGGTCGTTGAAATATTTCAACGAGCTCGACCCCCAGCTGGCCTCTCTCTATAGATTGGCTCATGAGTTTGCAGCAGTAAACAAAGGCTACGACATTCTCTATTCTGACGATCCTTTCAATCTCATTGACGTTCAGGTTTTTCGAGTTACCCAAATAGGCCCATAACAATTTTCGTTTGTCGTCAGCTGTTAACTTGGCAGAGGTAATCTCAACTGTCGTACAGAAAAATGGGCTATTCTCCAGATGAACTTTACAGTCTGTCCATGTAGTACTTCTTGTGGCAAATACAAACTTATGTGACTCCAAGTAACGATTTAAGTTCTCACCCAGATTCACCCATTCACTTAGAAGACTTTGCTCTAAAAATGGACCACCGAATGCGTCGTCAAACACAAACAAGAAATGCTCTTCTGGATTACTTTCATTTAAGTATTTTTCAACATCTGCAGGCTTACTGCAGGGAAGAGGTAGATATTCGGTAATGGTGGCGAGATACCAAAGTATTGACGATACTCCGTCGGCCAATCCTCCGATGAATATGATCGAGTTCACATTTCTCAAAGCACTGTTTGCCATATCACACAGACTTGTCTTCACAAAGGGGCCTTCTGTCTTCTTCTTACAGAGAAAACGGAATTTGTCTGATTCTTCTGCAGTTCGGAATGGCGCTTGATAAACAGACGAGAAAACAGTGCAATATTAATGGATTATCGTGTCCAGAGCATTCCCATAGTGTATGCAATATAATGAATGCAATTCAAACTTGTTGAGCTGGTATTAAATATTGAATCATTTTGGGAGTGCACATATTTGGATTTGGATTTCGATTCCTGCCAGGCACTATTGCGTTTTACTAGAGTTATCTTTCAAAACAACTGGATAGTATGGCACGAGCTAGTCAGCTTTAACGTTTATTTTGATTGATGCTATATCGCAGTAATATCTCATCTAACATGCCCCTCGATGTGTCCTCGAACGTAGTCACCGATTGAATAAATCTAGTAAGATTTGAGATCACCAGTAGCCAAACTGAACTGTCCTTTCCGACATAATGCAGATTCGGAGAGGCAAAGACATGGTGTTTATCTGATCATGTCGCGATATCAGGTATTTCAGAGGGGTTTAACAGCAACTGGTGTATTTCCTATTACATATAGCTACTCATCTACCTTTATTGTTTTAGGGCTTACACGAAATCAGGATTAGTCGTGAATTTTCATGCGATTTTCGTACTGTGGAATCGTTGGGCCGAATTCGGCGTAATTAGAAACAAACCTAAAGATTGCGTATTTCCAGCTAAGCCAGTTGAAAATTATGGTAAACCTACCTGCTGTGTCATCCTGATTCGACATGCTTGTTTCACGTTCTGTCTGAAGTGGTGTAGTTTCTTCTATCCCTGTGACTGTTGTCACAGAAAAAAAAGATCGATTGACGTATAATGAGATAAATACATATCCCTGGGTAAAAGATTAGGCGCCGATTCATACAGTGGTTTATGTTCCTCGTCCCATTAAGCGTTCCCATTCCCAAGTAAATCCGTTTTCGTATTTTTTCGTGTATTATTGAGACGAATTGTGTCAAGAATGTTAATACTTGTCCGACAAAATATTTGTTACAAGATGTATTGTTTGAAGTTCCAGACATCCTAGAATCCTTGCGGAACGCACAACTTTCAAATATTGATAATATGTAGATATATTGTTTTAGTTTTATCCATTGGGTGATATTATGACGGTTAGTTCAACCATCTTAGCTTACATGAAGCAGGGAGAGGAGTTTTGCTGAACAACGGAATTCTCTAGAAGGTGTGTATCAGGTATTACTTAATTTGATACAGTGTAATGCTCTATATAGGTGTGTAAATTTCTGCAAATTTCATGATACTTTTTCGAATTATTGCCCACTAGACGCAAAAAGGTAAATTATGAAGGTCCATTTTGGATTATCGAAAGCTTATTGTTTTATCAAATTAATTTCAAATTCTGACTCCAATGACGTCCTGCATACATGGGACATTTCAAGGAGCATGAGTGTTGAATTAGAAAATCACACATCTTGTGTTTCCCTATTTGTGAACAAGAATACTTTCTGCTTTTTAGACAAAAGTAACAAACTATATAACGTTACTTTAATACTGTGTCGCAGCTTTTATATCACTATATCGCAGTAGTATCTCATCTAACATGCCCCTCGATGTGTCTTCGTACGTAGTCACTGATTGAATACATCTAGTAAGATATGAGATCACCAGTAGCCAAACTGAACTATCCCTTCCGACACAATACAGATTTGAAGAGGCGATGCCATGGTGTTTATCTGGTCATGTCGCGATATCAGGTATTTCAGAGGGGTTTGACAGCAGCTGCTGTATTTCCTATTACATATAGCTACTCATCTACCTTTACTGTTTTAGGGCTTACACGAAATCAGGTTTAGTCGTGAATTTTCATGCGATTTTCGTACTGTGGAATCGTTGGGCCGAATTCGGCGAAATTAGAAACAAACCTAAAGATTGCGTGTTTCCAGCTAAGCCAGTTGAAAATTATGGTAAACCTATACCTGCTGTGTCATCCTGATTCGACATGCTTGTTTCAAGTTCTGTCTTAAATGATGTAGTTTCTTCTATCCCTGTGACTGTTGTCATAGAAAAAAAGACCGATTGAAGTATAATGAGATAAGTACATATTCCCGGGTAAAAGGTTAGGCGCCGATTCATACAGTGGTTATGTTTCTCATCGCATTAAGCGTTCCCATTCCCAAGTAAATCTGTTTTCGCATTTTTTCGTGTATTATTGAGGCGAACTGTGTCAAGAATGTTAATCCTTGTCCGGCAAAATATTTGTTACAAGATGTATTGTTTGGTGTTCCAAACATCATAGAATCCTTGTGGAACGCACAACTTTCAATATTGATAATATGTAGATATATTGTTTTGGTTTTATCCATTTGGTGATATTATGTCGATTAATACAACCATCTTAGCTTAGATGAAGCAGAGGAAGGAGTTTTGCTGAACAACTGAATTCTCTAGAAGGTGTGTATCAGATTATTACTTAATTTGATACATAGGGTAATGTCTATACAGGTGTGTAAATTTCTGCAAATTTCTTGATACTTTTTCAAAAAATTGCACACTAGACACAAAAAGGTGAATTACGAAGGTCCATTTTGGATTATCGAAAGCTTATTGTTTTAGCAAATTGATTTCAAATTCTGACTCCAATGACGTCCTGCATAAATGGGACATTTATTTGAGCAAGAGTGTTGAATTAGAAAATCACACATCTTGTGTTTCCCTATTTGTGAACAAGAACACTTTCTGACTTTTAGACAAAAGTAACAAACTATATAACGTTACTTTAATACTTTGACGCAGCTTTTATATCGCTATATCGCAGTAGTATCTCATCTAACATGCCCCTCGATGTGTCTTCGTACGTAGTCTGATTGAATAAATCTAGTAAGATACGAGATCACCAGTAGCCAAACTGAACTATCCTTTCCGACACAATACAGATTCGGAGAGGCAATGGCATGGTGTTTATCTGATCATGTCGCGATATCAGGTATTTCCGAGGGGGTTTGACAGCAGCTGTTGTATCTCCTATAAGCTATAGCGACCCATCTACCTTTATTGTTTTAGGGCTTACACGAAATCCGATTTAGTCGTGAATTTTCATGCGATTTTCGTAGTGTGGAATCGTTGGGCCGAATTCGGCGTGATTAGAAACAAACCTAAATGTTGCGTATTTCAGCTAAGCTAGTTAAAAATTATGATGAACCTACCTGCTGTGTCATTTTGATTCGACATGCTTGTTTCACGTTCTGTCTGAAGTGGTGTAGTTTCTTCTATCCCTCTGACTGTTGTCACAGAAAAAAAGATCGATTGACGTATAATGAGAGAAGTACATATTTCTGGGTAAAAGACTAGGCGCCGATTCATACAGTGGTTATGTTCCTCATCCCATTAAGCGTTCCCATTCCCAAGTAAATCCGTTTTCGTATTTTTTCGTGTATTATTGAGGCGAATTGTGTCAAGAATGGTAATCCTTGTCCGGCAAAATATTTGTTACAAGATGTATTGTTTGGTGTTCCAGGCACCCTAGAATCCTTGCGGAACGCACAACTTTGAAATATTGATAATACGTAGATATAGTGTTTAGGTTTTATCCATTTGGTGATATTATGACGATTAATGCAACCATCTTAGCCTAGATGAAGCAGAGGAAGGAGTTTTGCTGAACAACGGAATTCTCTAGAAGGTGTGTATCAGGTTATTACTTAATTTGATACATAGGGTAATGCTCTATACAGGTGTGTAAATTTCTGCAAATTCCTTGATTCTTTTTCGAATCATTGCACACTAGACACAAAAAAGAGAATTATGAAGGTCCATTTTGGATTATCGAAAGCTTATGGTTTTAGCAAAGTAATTTCAAATTCTGACTCCAATGACGTCCTGCACACATGGGACATTTCATGGAGCAAGAGTGTTGAATTAGAAAATCACACATCTTGTGTTTCCCTATTTGTGAACAAGAACACTTTCTGACTTTTAGACAAAAGTAACAAACTATATAACGTTACTTTAATACTGTGACGCAGCTTTTATATCGCTATATCGCAGTAGTATCTCATCTAACATGCCCCTCGATGTGTCTTCGTACGTAGTCACTGATTGAATAAATCTAGTAAGATATGAGATCACCAGTAGCCAAACTGAACTTTCCTTTCCGACACAATACAGATTCGGAGAGGCAATGGCATGGTGTTTATCTGATCATGTCGCGATATCAGGTATTTCCGAGGGGGTTTGACAGCAGCTGTTGTATCTCCTATAAGCTATAGCGACCCATCTACCTTTATTGTTTTAGGGCTTACACGAAATCAGGTTTAGTCGTGAATTTTCATGCGATTTTCGTAGTGTGGAATCGTTGGGCCGAATTCGGCGTAATTAGAAACAAACCTAAATGTTGCGTATTTAAGCTAAGCTAGTTAAAAATTATGATGAACCTACCTGCTGTGTCATCCTGATTCGACATGCTTGTTTCACGTTCTGTCTGAAGTGGTGTAGTTTCTTCTATCCCTCTGACTGTTGTCACAGAAAAAAAAGATCGATTGACGTATAATGAGAGAAGTACATATTCCTGGGTAAAAGATTAGGCGCCGATTCATACAGTGGTTATGTTTCCTCATCCCATTAAGCGTTCCCATTCCAAGCAAATCCTTTTTCGTATTTTTTCGTGTATTATTGAGGCGAATTGTGTCAAGAATGTTAATCCTTGTCCGGCAAAATATTTGTTACAAGATGTATTGTTTGGTGTTCCAGGCACCCTAGAATCCTTGCGGAACGCATAACCTTCAAATATTGATAATACGTAGATATAGTGTTTTGGTTTTATCCATTTGGTGATATTATGCCGATTAATGCAACCATCTTAGCCTAGATGAAGCAGAGGAAGGAGTTTTGCTGAACAACGGAATTCTCTAGAAGGTGTGTATCAGGTTATTACTTAATTTGATACATAGGGTAATGCTCTATACAGGTGTGTAAATTTCTGCAAATTTCTTGATTCTTTTTCGAATCATTGCACACTAGACACAAAAAGGCGATTTATGAAGGTCCATTTTGGATTATCGAAAGCTTATGGTTTTAGCAAAGTAATTTCAAATTCTGACTCCAATGACGTCCTGCACACATGGGACATTTCATGGAGCATGAGTGTTGAATTAGAAAATCACACATCTTGTGTTTCCCTATTTGTGAACAAGAACACTTTCTGACTTTTAGACAAAAGTAACAAACTATATAACGTTACTTTAATACTGTGACGCAGCTTTTATATCGCTATATCGCAGTAGTATCTCATCTAACATGCCCCTCGATGTGTCTTCGTACGTAGTCACTGATTGAATACATCTAGTAAGATATGATATCACCAGTAGCCAAACTGAACTATCCTTTCCGACACAATACAGATTCGGAGAGGCAATGGCATGGTGTTTATCTGATCATGTCGCGATATCAGGTATTTCCGAGGGGGTTTGACAGCAGCTGTTGTATCTCCTATAAGCTATAGCGACTCATCTACCTTTATTGTTTTAGGGCTTACTCGAAATCAGGTTTAGTTGTGAATTTTCATGCGATTTTCGTAGTGTGGAATCGTTGGGCCGAATTCGGCGTGATTAGAAACAAACCTAAATGTTGCGTATTTCCAGCTAAGCTAGTTAAAAATTATGATGAACCTACCTGCTGCGTCATCCTGATTCGACATGCTTGTTTCACGTTCTGTCTGAAGTGGTGTAGTTTCTTCTATCCCTCTGACTGTTGTCACAGAAAAAAAAGATCGATTGACGTATAATGAGAGAAGTACATATTCCTGGGTAAAAGATTAGGCGCCGATTCATACAGTGGTTATGTTTCCTCATCCCATTAAGCGTTCCCATTCCCAAGTAAATCCGTTTTCGTATTTTTTTCGTGTATTATTGAGGCGAATTGTGTCAAGAACGTTAATCCTTGTCCGGCAAAATATTTGTTACAAGATGTATTGTTTGGTGTTATAGACACCCTAGAATCCTTGCGGAACGCACAACTTTCAAATATTGATAATACGTAGATATATTGTTTTGGTTTTATCCATTTGGTGATATTATGACGATTAATGCAACCATCTTAGCTTAGATGAAGCAGAGGAAGGAGTTTTGTTGAACAACGGAATTCTCTAGAAGGTGTGTATCAGGTTATTACTTAATTTGATACATAGGGTAATGCTCTATACAGGTGTGTAAATTTCTGCAAATTTCTTGATTCTTTTTCGAATCATTGCACACTAGACACAAACAGGCGAATGATGAAGGTCCATTTTGGATTATCGAAAGCTTATTGTTTTAGCAAAGTAATTTCAAATTCTGACTCCAATGACGTCCTGGACACATGGGACATTTCATGGAGCATGAGTGTTGAATTCGAAAATCACACATCTTGTGTTTCCCTATTTGTGAACAAGAACACTTTCTGACTTTTAGACAAAAGTAACAAACTATATAACGTTACTTTAATACTGTGTCGCAGTTTTTACCAGTAATTCGAAGCTGCAATTCACGGTCAGTGTTGAATGTTGTAATTGCCCTGAAATCCCATCGGTCAAGCCGTTGAATATTTAACAACAAGCCTTTGACATCATATGAAGACGATTTTAAAGCTCGAATTTGAAATTGAAAGAAATTCCACTTCGAAATCAATGTATTTCTGATCAAACAAATAATCAAATATGCGAACTGTTCGGATAACATCACATCTTCGCGATTGTGGCTGGGAAAATGCGGTTTCTCTTGGCAGAAGTTCGTGTAACATTCCGGATCAAGCAACTAGCTGAACGGTTCGAACGTAATCTCCCAGGATGATTTGCCATGCGCTTCATTTGCCCCTGTAGGGATCTCGACATCTTCCACGAGAGTCTTGCACATTCCAAGCACTGAACTATCTAGCTGTTACATTGATCAGAACGCATCTATTTATTGTGAAATACGCCAAACAGTTACTAAAAGTGCTCATGCCACTTGCAATGAAGGTAACTTCTACAAATTATGTGGAAAGATATATCGCGGAATGGGCTTGATGTCATATCACTCAGTAAGGCGGTCGCCGTATTATGGTAAACATATTCATTTCTCATAACGACAGATGACTTCGGGTCAACCCCGGCCCAGTACATGTCAGCGATAAATGGAAAGGCGCGAAGCAGAATGCAATCAATGCCTGGGAGAGCTTGACGTTGTGAGTTCTTTTAGCATTATATCCAGGAGACTCTAACCTATTGGCTGACCAGTAAATGCAGCAATTCACAGGGATGTTCTGAACCTTGGTTATCATTACTACTTCTCTTCGTGTATATCTACATACACATACATTTATGGGTCAAGGTATATGATATCTCATGTGGACAGATAAAAATATGTATAATGCATAAGCAAAGTCACTCCGAATAAAGTTAACAAACGCATATTGACAGTCTCAATATTTCGACAAATTTATACTTGTCATCATCAGGAGAACTGTTTCTCCTGATGATGACAAAGATAACTTTGTCGAAATATTGAGACTGTCAATATGCGTTTCTTAACTTTATTTGGAGGGACTTTGCTTATGCATTATGCCAAGCTTATCAGTGGATAAACAAGATTAAAAATATGAACCTACATGTAGATACATTGGGTAACACTTGACTAAATTTCAGCTTGCATCTCATAAAATTGAAAGTAGAAAGGTAGAACGCTCGAATCTCTTCCCGTTTTCCAGTTTTCTATCTCGCAAAATTTAAAGTGAAAGATGGAAAGCTGGACACAGTTCCCGTATTCCTGATTTCAATCTGGCAAAATTGAGAACAGAAAGATGGAATTACAACACATATAAGATAAGTGAGAAGAGGTGCCGACATACTGACAGAGCCGCATGACTTCACAGTATAGTTTTCTAGTTAACCTATTCTAAAGCACATACCAAGAATCTAACGATTCGTGATGTGTGTTGTATCTCAGGCGCGCTTTAATTGTACCTGTTCATGTGGCAGCTCAGTATCGCTTCCTTGTTCTGTATTCCGAAACTCATTTTGTCATATGGGAAAATGAGACCCATATTTATTATAAAATTAGCCCCGTTTCTTCCAGCCTTCAAGATATGCATTTAAGGACACCACAGTTTCATTTCCACCCAGATATATCTGATTAAAACCGTGCTAGATCTAAAATTAAATCACGTAAAGTACAAGTACAGAATTCTAACAAAGCATGGCTTTGGTATTCCTATATATACTCTCAATTTTG
>JAVTVY010008870.1:0-44537 GCA_036873755.1 Hanleya hanleyi | reverse complement strand
AGTTGATGTCAGCAATCCCAGTAGACTTTGCCAAAGACGTAAGGGTTGTGATTGGAAAGATAAAAATCTTTGGATGATAGCCTGTATCTTTATCCAACGTTCTTCCGGGGGCAGGATGATCTGACTCTGTGTGTCGAATACTGCTCCGATGTATTGTCGTCTCTGAGCAGGCTCTAGTTCCGACTTTGTTGGATGTGGGATGAATCCGAGATACCTCAGGAGTTGAATGATGAATTGTATCTGGGACTTGAGTGCTGACTTCCCTGACCCCCACACCAGGATGTCGTCGATGTATGCCTCTATGTTGATACCCCTTAGGTGAAGGAAGGTCATGATAGGTGACGTGATTCTTGTGAAGCACCAAGGGGCGATGGAGATGCCGAACGGCAGGACCTGCCACTCGAACCGTCTCCCGGCAATGATGAATCGGAGATATCGACGATGTTGTTGATGAATGGGAACATGAAGGTATGCATCCTGGAGGTCGATGGAGGCTAGCCAATCGTCCGGTTTTAGGCGGGACCGTAATGCTGGAACTGATGTCATTTTGAAGTGTGGAGGTGGCGCTAGAGTGTCGTGGAGTCGACGTAGGTCTATAATCATGCGAAGCTGATCTGTGTCCTTCTTGGGCACGAGGAAGACAGGACTGTAGAATCCTGGACTTGCTTCTTCCACGGGTAATTCCCTGACAGCGCCCTTGTCCAATAACACTTGTACTGACTCCAGTAATGTCCGTACATATTCTGGCCGAACTGGAAGACGTGATGGTTTGGGTCTGATGATGAGCCTGGGGTACTCTAGAAAGGTGAGGAATACTCCATCTCTGAGTGATCTGGTGACCCACTTGTCGTCTGTGATGAGCTTCCAGTTCCGCCAGAAGATCCGTAGACGTCCGCCCACGACTGGATGATTGAATACCTTGAATTCTGGGAGGATGAAAGGATGATGATGATGACGGGTTAAAAACTGAGGCTGGGGACCGTCAATTCCGACGGTCGGGCTTCCCTCTGCCCCGGTCGGAAAACTTTCCTCCTCTGCCACGAAATGGTCCCTTCCCGTAGGAACGAAAATTCTGTTGGCTGTCCTGCTTGGGTAAGCTGCCCGAGTCTGGATGTGACGGCTGTGCAGAATGTCCTCCTCTGCCTCCTCTGGTCGATTTGCCTTGACCTTTACCCTTGCCCTTGCCTTTATTCTTGCTGTAGGTTAGGGCTCCGATCATGCGGGAAGTCTTTTCATCATTGACGGCAGGCATAACTGTCGAAATGGCTTGGTTGAAGAGATACTCGGACGACAAGGGTTGTTGTGCCAGTTCATTCTTCACCGATTCCAAAACTTCAGACTTCGGATGTTTGAGGTATGCCGCTCGTCGAGCCTGTACCATCGTAGCATAGGTAAACGCCCCTGTTTCCATGATATCCACATTCGACTTGTTCATCGAATCGATAAAGGCGGTGAGAAAGTCCATCTTGGGTTGTGAGAAAGTCAGGGATCCATCCTTATGCTTCTTGTCTGGATCCTGAATCACCCTGGAAATAGCCGTCAGGAACCAATCGGAATAAGATGTAATTCTGTGTTGTGTCAGCATCATGTCCTCCACAGCACAGGCCTGCTTCTGTTGAAGTACCACCGCTGGTGTCTTTGAGAAGTTCAACAGTCTGTCGAGATCCGGGTCCGACTTCGGGGCCTTGAACGGTAAATTGTCTCCGTGAAGGGTGTAGGTCTTGAAAGGACCGGGTTTCTGGAGAGATTTCGGAGTCTTTAGCTGTCGATCCAGTGTCTCATACAGGGTAGCTGATGCCGGAGATGGTGCGCAGGTTGGCACATCCTCCTCCTCAGAAGGCTTGTTCAGTCCATAAAGAGTTGCCGCTGTAAGTTTTCTCCGTTTCCGGATGAGGTCGGTTAGCTGTCTGTCATCGCCGACCGTCGGTTTGGGCATCTCTGGAACCAGCGTGTGTACCGCTGCTATCCTGGCTCTAAAGGGTATTCCGTCCTTGTTCTTGTCTTCTACCTCCGACTGGTGGGAGGGAGGTGACTCTGTATGAGACGAGGATGGCGAAGTGGAATGTCGTGCGTAATCCTCGTTGTCTGTATCCGAGTCTGCGTCGCTAGCAGAATGGGGTTGTGTCATCCCATGGGTCTCCGGTGAAGGAACCTTTACCGCGGTAAGGGGATGACTGTGCTTCTTGACCAAGCTAGGTTCGTTGCATATATCCCGCTGCTCCGGTTTGTCACGGTGCTCCGGGCGTGGTTGTTGACGGGAAACCGGTGAACGGCTTCTTCCTTGTCTGGTGTAAGGTCGTTCCGGGGTATAGTTCCTATGATCCCGCCTCCGGGGAGGTGAAGGGGTCCGACGTACGGGACGGTCCCTGTCCCGATGATGACGTACAGGATAGGAATCTCGGTGTTGTAACGGTGTGCGACTTCGTCTACGGGATCTGCTTGCCGTAGTACCGGGGTGTGGCTCCGTTGTACGGGTCCCGGTTGAAGTGGAGGCCGGTTCACGGCGTTCTCGCTGAGTCCGTTCCTCATAAGTCCGTGACTTCTTGGATGTGGAGTCTCGGTGATCTGTATAAGTCCGTTCTGGTTGAGTCCGTGACTTCTCAGATGTTGTTTCACGGTGCGTTGGATAGGTCCGTGTGGTGTCCTGCTCCGTGTCCCGGCTCTCGGCCGTAGTACGGCTCCGGGATGTGGCTTCCTTCCGCTGTGCTCTGGTATCGGAGTCACGGCGGTCTGGATAGGTCCGTGAGGTCTCTCGCTCCGAGGTGTGGCTCCGGTCCCTGTAGGCCTTTGGCTTGTCCGAGTCCCGGCGTCCCGTAAAGGGCCGTGACTTCGTCTCCGGGGTACGGTAGTTCCCTGTGGACTTGGATAAACGGGAGGTGTTATCCGAGGAATCGCTTTGATCCGTGACTGTGACCGGGCTGTCTAGTAGAGTCCGTGTCAGCATTGTAGTCGATGCAGTAGAAGTAGACCGTGTCGCTGTGGCTTGGGCTTGACTGGTCTGCACTTTGTTCTTCGCAGGTACTGTCGACTTTAGGGCTATGCCACTGGGGGGTATCACCGGGCTTATAGTCGTAGTTACGGCTGTGTCTTCGTTTAGCGATAAGTCGTGTATTAGGGCCTGATTAGCTTCTGCTTTTTCAGCAGGTCCTTTCCTCTGGTCACCGGCAGCCCTCAGTAGTTGAGTACGTCTAGCTACAGCATAGGTAACCCAGGTAGCGTCGTCCCAGTTTACACATTCGGCACAGGTACTTTGTCTGTAGCATATCTGTGCCCTGCATTTAAAACAGAAAACATGCGAGTCCCTTACGGGCCAAAACTGACGACATGATTCACATCTCTTACTATTCTTGATAGTTTGGGTGACTACGTTAGCCATAGTGAACTTACAGACCAAAAAAATAACCCTAGGGTGCGTCTAACAACAACCAAAAGTTACTGTTTACAGGAGCTCTTCAAAAACAGGTCTTGTAACCAAGACTGCAAGGAAAAAGAGTGATGGACATGCGCGGAGTGCACGCCACCTGGCGGACGATCGACGCAGCGATCAGGGGAGATAATTTTGTTTGCAGAAGATCTCCAAATGGAGGATATTTGGCATTTAGTGATAACAGGTGAAGATTTGGGACACAAACACAGCCCCGATGTAACGACGAATTTGCGCTGGAACCAACTGACTTCTGAGGGTGAGGTATGAACCCGAGATAACGTAGAACGAGCAGAGTGAAACGGACCTGAATGTTGAGAAGGGACTTGTCCGCAGCCCACAAGAGGATGTCGTCTATGTAAACCTCGATGTGAATGCCCCGTGGATGGAGAAACGCCATGACTGGAGAAGTGATACGGGTGAAAAACCATGGGGACTCTGAACGGGAGGACTTGCCACTCGAACCGACGATCGTTGATGGTGAAACAAAGGAATCGCCGATGACGAGGATGAATAGGTATATGGAGATATGCGTCCTGCAAATCGATGGCGGCCAACCAATCCCGGTGATGTACGCGGACCCGGATCGATGAGACTGACGTCATCTTGAAATGAGGCGACATGGCCAGATGAAACTTGTTGAGCCGCTTGAGATCGATGATCATCCGCATTTGGTCCGAATCTTTCTTCGGGACAAGGAAGACATGACTGTAGAAACCGACGCTGTCTTCGGCATGCGGACAGCTCTCTGACAGCACCTTTGGCGATGAGCGTGGCGACAGAGGAAAGAAGCGTCTGAACGCGTCCTGCGGGAACTGGCAGTAGCGAAGGATGAGGCCGAGAGATGAGTCTGGGCTGGGACTGAAAGTTGAAGGGGAAACCATTCTTCAATGTCTTGATAATCTAGTCGTCGTCTGTTATGAGCTGCCAATTCTCCCAGAAATGTTGAAACGGCCGCCGACGACCTGATGATTGAAAGGGCGGAAGGCGGGTAGATGAAAATCTCTGGTATGAGGATGGGAGATGGAAAACAGATAGTCACTTGTTGGAAGCACCCCTTCCTCTGGAAAAATTTCCCACATGTGGAACGACGGCCACGGGCTTGTGGAAGCTTGTCGAAGCCACGAAAATTACCAGGTGGAAAAACCTCATGTTGGGTAGGCTTGGATACACGATTCCGGTTAGGTTTCCGGTCAACAGAAAAGGCAGGACGCCGAGCCGCAGCAGAAATCAATCTAGAAGTCCGTTCCTCACGAATACTAGGCATGACGGACTCGATATCATTGTTGAAGACAAACTTAGAGGATAACGGCTGTTGTAACAGCAAGCCTGGAAATAATTTTTTCACTGGTGCCCGACACTTTGGCAGGCATCAATAACTTGGTACCGGACATTTGGAATGGGATGCCTGACAAAAATATCGGGCCTCAGCGGCCTATTTCATAATCAGCACTACAAAAGGTATAACCTAACCTACTAGATGCACTATCAACACAGCTTACAACTGTATGATCAGGAATAGTTGCTTAGAATTATTATTAGTTAAAATGAAATAAATTTGCCAGAATGATTAACTTTGTCGAATTTATGTGCTTTGGCTGAAAAGAAAAAAAAAACATCAAAATTGCTTCTCAACAACTTTTTAGTACCTCCATGGATATCCACAGCATTATCTAGCTGCGCTTAGTTATGTAAAATGTATGGGCATGCACCCAAAATGAATACACAAAAAAATGATACCTTCAATATTTCTTAGAAAAATACGAAGCTGCGCATCTGAAAACCCCTCAGCTCTGGGCGCCAGCCATTCATAATGTATTCAATTTAAAACAAGACTTCAGGAACACCAAGCAGTCAAGTAACAAAAAAAAAATTTTACAAGTAAATTTTCTGTTATTAAGCTAAAACTTACCTCACTTCCACTCTTTGCATTTCTTGTCTACAGGAAATATCACAGTAAGAATTTAAATGACACAGTTATCTCCCCTGCTAGTCACCTGATTGCATAGCTACCCACAATTCTACTTCCTTCTTGTTCCACTGCGATACATGGTCTGGATGTATCATAGCGGGGAGGTTGGGTGGGCATCACTGGAAGTGAGGTAAGTTTTAGCTTAATAACAGAAAATTTACTTGTAAAATTTTTTTGTTATTTGCGCTGAAAACTTACCTCACTTCCACTCTTTGCATAGAATGCCACCGTAAGGTAGGTGGGCAAACTGATACAATCCGTGGTAGTGATAAATGCCATACATAGTGACTAGTTCAAAGTAGAAATCATAGATCTTCTACCTCACAGAGGATCCATGAAATCATACAACAGTAATAACCTGTATGCCTATGGTACACAGGGAACCTCTGTTGCTACTCTGACTTCAAGGCTGAGATGCAAGATACGCCCCCCCCTTTTTTTCGAAAGGGGCCGAGAGAAAAAAAGCACTCACCCGCAAGCAGGGTTACAACTGTACGCCCGGACTTTTGTAGCTATATTGCTGGCCTCGGTCCCCCTGACACCCGCTGTGCGGTCACAAGTGGGCCGATAGAATAGAGGTCGTTACATGCCAACGTCATGTCCCGGAGATAGTAGGAGGCAAATGTCGTGTTTGACCTCCAGTAGCACGCCCTCATAATGTCTGTCACCGATCTGTTGGTCCATAGAGGCCATGATGCCGCTAATGCCCTAATCTCGTGACCCGAAACGTTTACAAGCGCGGCTTGCCTATCAGTAGCCGTGGAGTACGCTAGCCGAATCGTATTTTTGAGCCAACTCGAGATAGTGTTTTTACTTATTTCTTGTTTGGCTTTGGGATCGAAAGGGATAAACAAACGCCTCCTTCCCGCTCTGATCTCCTCTGTACGATTCAGGTAACACGCAAGAGCCCGAACCGGACACATTAACATGTCTGATTCAAGACCGGACGAAAGGAAATCAGATAAGGCTGGAATTGTGAACTCTCGAGATATGGAATCGTAGAGGGCTTGATTCTTGGCCACAAACTCAGGAACCGTTGTGAGAACTACCTTGCTCCAGTTCCTAGAGTGTCTGATGTTCCTTTTATCGGGCGCATGCAGCTCTGACACCCTAGCTGCTGAAGCAAGAGCCAACAAAAACGAAGTTTTGTATGATAAATATTTTAGCTCAATAGCTTCTATTGGCTCGAAAGGTGGCTCTCCCAATTGCCGAAGTACTAAGGCTAAGTCCCACTTAGGTAATTTCGGAACAGCCGACTGACCAGTTATCTTGTATGACTTGATTAGTGCAGATAAGTTTGGATCAGTCGAGGGATTAATCCCAGTACCCAGTAGAATAGGTTGAGCAATGGCCACTCTATAACCTTCTACCGTAGCAGGCACCAGGCCCCTATCCCTGAACAGGTACAATAGAAACTCTGCTATCTCAGGGATAGTTGCGCAGGATGGATTAATATCCCTCTCTCCACACCAAAGATCGAAGATTGCCCACTTTGAGTTGTATACAGCGGAAGAGGACGGTCGAATAGATTGTGCCATTCGGCGCCCAACCTCCGCTGAAAATCCCGCCTGAGCGAAGTGCTGCTTGAGCACTTGCACACGTGGTAGTGGAACAGTCCTGGTTGGCTGTGGAATGTCGACGTTCCGGGCTGGCGCAGTAGATTGTGCCATACCGGAAGCTGTCTTGGTACATCTACCAGAAGATCCAATAGTTCCGGGAACCACGGCCTTGCTGGCCACCACGGAACAATCAGGTAAACGACACACGTGTTCGCGGATCTTCTGAAGTACCTTCGCTAGGATAGCTGGAGGAGGGAACGCATATGCTACCATCCTTGACCAGTCCTGCGATAGTGCGTCCACTGCATATGCCGTCGGATCCGGAACCGGCGACATGAACAGGGGCAGTAGATTGTTGCGCCGAGTGGCGAACAGATCTATGTGTGGCATCTCCCAGACATGAGCTATTTGTTTTAGTATGTCTGGGTGAAGTTGCCACTCCGTGGGAATTATCTGATTCCGTCGTGAAAGCGAATCCGCTAAGACGTTCAGTACCCCCGGGATGTGCCTGGCCAACACCGATATGTTGTTGTCCCAACACAGACCGAAAAAGATTTCCGCTTGGCTTTGTAATTGCGGAGATCTCGTCCCCCCCTGCTTGTTGATATAGGACACGACTGTTGTGTTGTCCGTCGCAACTAGCAGGTTCTTGTCGGTCAATACGCTCACCCACGTGCGGATGGCATGTGTCACTGCCATAAACTCCAACACGTTTATATGGTACGAGCGTTCCTCGATTGTCCATAACCCGGATGTCGACTTGGACTCGAGGTGGGCTCCCCATCCTTCCATAGATGCGTCCGTGAACAGGTGATGTGACGGACGAAACGGAAGTAGGGACACACCTGGCATAACGTTGAGTGGATCCAGCCACCATTGGAGGCATTGTTTGACTAGCGGTGTTACAGGTATCCACGGATTCAACTGCCTTTCGACCCATTGATGATTGAAGTAAATCATTAAGGGACGAAGCTGCAACCGCCCTCTTGGTGTTACGTCCTGTGTTGACGTCAAGAGGCCGATTATCGCAGCAAAGTGTAAAGCCCTGGCCCGAGATAACTTGAGGAACTGAGGTATCTTCGTCGTTATCTTTAGCCATCGATCTTCTGGGGGTTTGGCGAGAGCTCGTAGCGTATCGTATTCCACCCCCAGAAATTTGCGCCTTTGTGAAGGAATCAGCTCTGATTTCTCTTCGTGTGGGATGTATCCCAGAGAAGTCAACATCCTTAAGACAAACTGGGTGTCTAGGATTAACTGCTCCTTGCAGGCATTCCTTAGCAGGGAGTCGTCGATATAAAAGTGGTACTTTATACCTAGACTGTGCAGGAATTGTGCCACTGGTGTAAACACTCGTGTGAACACCCAAGGGGAAATGGATAGGCCGAACGGAAGCACTTGAATTTGGAAGCGTCGTTTGCCGACCATGAATCTCAAGTACTTCCTGTCCCCCGGATGTATCGGGATATGCAGGTATGCATCCCTTAAATCCAGAGAAGTCAGCCATTCCCCTTGTCCAAGTACCGACCGGATAGACCGGAAGGACTCCATGCGGAAGTGTGGCGGTGGAGTGAGGTAGTCCTTGTTGAGGCGCTTTAGGTTTATAACCATGCGCATCTCGGACGTGTCTTTCTTGGGGACCAGAAAGACCGGCGAATAGAACCCGGATGACGTGTCCGAAACCGGAAGCTCTATTACAGCTGCCTTCTCTATCAGCTTGTCCACAGAGGACTGAATCGCTGATAGATGACCCGTTCGTAATGGTATACGAGACGGAAGGGGATGAGCAGTCAAGGGAGGAAGCGTGTCGAACAATAGGCGATAGCCGTATCTGATCGTTCGAATGACCCACGCTTCCGTCCCGATCCTTATCCAGTTCCTCCAAAACAACTGCAGCCTTCCCCCTACCGGAAGGTCTAGTTGCTGGGGAACTGGAAACGTCATGTCTCGGTGTTCCCGCCATACCGGAAGCCACCCGGTACGGCCCGAGACATCAGGAATCCTTCTTTGACTGCTTAGATTTCCCCTTACCCTGCTTCTTATGGCCATAGGTCGATACTCTTGGCTCTAAAGAAGCAGGCGCTTGGTTATGCTGTTGGCCGGAAGCACCCTTATTAGCCTTGGAACTAGGCGGGTTCTTCTTAGCCTTGTTCGCCTTTGGACCCGACCCGGAAGCCATAGGTCTTTTAGACGAAGCACCGGAAGCAACTGACCTGTCATGCTCTATACGATCCATTTCAGGTCGAACTTCGGCAACAGCATCACCAAACAGTAAAGAAGGAGCCGTAGATGTCTCTAGTAGACTCCTCTTTACAGCTTCCGGTGTGTAACTATGCATAAAAGGAATGAAGGCCTTTCTCCTTAAATACACTAGCATAGAAGATAGGTAGGCATTGTGTACCAGTAAATCTTCTACAGCACCGGAAGCAATCTTCTGGTAGTCAAGAACGAGGTTTATACCCTCCTGTAACTGTTCTTGACTGTCCGCGCCCGACAGCGAGAATAAACCATCCTTTATGGCTTTAAGAAACCAGTCAAGGTGATTCGTAATCGCCACTCCTTGTCTAGCAGTTTCCTCAAGTACTGCGGCCTGTTTGTTCGTGCAAGGAACATCCGGATTACTAGGCACTTTAGTATTGCTAGCGCATAAATACTGAAAGTTCTGCAGACCGGAAGCTAAACGGTGAGTTATGTACGCCGTAACTTCGTGTGTTTGGCTTCTGTACCGGGAACGGACCAGAAGATCCTGCAGGGCGGAAGCGAGCTTTTGGTCTCAACCTTATAGCACGTTCCTCCTGCGTAGCGGGTTCTGCTAACGTTCTATGGAATAAATGGCAGATAGAATGAATAGCAGTTGAGGCCGGAAGCGTGGTAGCCGACCTCGTAACCCGGTTTGACTCTCCTGATTCAGTTTCAATATCCCCCGCATGTGGGACCGGAAGCTGCATATCAGGAATTAAGTCATAGATGCCGGAAATAAGTTCATAATATTTCCTAGCATCCGGATCAGTATTGGTAGGTTCATTCAATTCAGATCTACCGTACTGGTCCCTATCCACTTCCATAGCTTCCGGGGCTTCCTGCCAGGAGGGAGTATTGGAAGGGATAGTCCTCGACAAATTAGCTTCCGGTTTCCTAGACTGTTCAGTCAAAACCGGAAGCAGTGGCGTACTACTTCGGAATTGACTGGTCATCATCTCTCTCAATTCCTTCATTTCCTCACGTTGCTGTTCCATACCGCGCAGTATGGCAGCCAATGTGGGATCAGTCACTTGAGAGTGGACCGGAAGCAAGGCCTGACGAGGTGTGTTCACACTCAAGGACCCTCCAGCTGGACGTGAGCACGGCCACTGTAAAGGTCGGTGAACAGGCATACGAGGTCGTAAACCGGAAGCACGTATAGGAGGACGCATCATACGATAAATTCCCGGTCCCGTACCTCGAACACCACCGGAAGCAGATATCTGACCTAAGCCACGCAAGGGCGAAGGTAGACCAGCAACCGGATGCCGCATAATTTGAACTGGTCTGATTGAGGGTTCTTGATAACGCAACTCAGACACAGGCAAAAAATTTGACATATTATGGGTACCTGAATACATACCATACTGCCGTTGTTGCGGGAACCTTAATCTCTGGTGGCCCAGAAGGCTCGTAGACACAAACGTCTCGGCAAGGGAACGAGGAAGGCCACCAGAGTAACCGGAAGCAGGTTGAGAAAATTCAGACAAACCGGAAGCAGCAGTTAAAGGCGTAACTGAGCGACCGGGAAGTCCAGGCCTCGACAGCGTCGAGGAAGGTATTTTCCCAACCCCGGACCCAAATGAAAATTTAACATTAGGCTCCTCACTGGTGCTGCCCAAGTTTTCATAATCATAAGTTGACTCCGATCGAGCGATCGGAGTCCCCTGGCTTTCCCACGCTAAGCCTGGGTCCGTCACCGATTTCCCTTCATCGTCACATCCAGGCGTCCGCTCAATAGGAATCTCCACTTCCACAGTCGTCGTAGTACCAGATTCCATATCCTCGATTACTCCTTCCACTTGTACCAACCGGGTCGATCCCTTACCTGATTGACCCTTCACCTGGCCTGAAATGGAAGCATCGTGAGCGGGGGGGGGGGCGTTTGTTTATCTTTATTTACATCCAATAGGCTGACTAATGAAGACCCAGCTACTGAACTAACAAACCCCCTAGACTCCTCGCCTACATTAGTACGAGGAGACTGTGCTACATACGTCTCGTTTGCGAGATTGGCAGGCATAACGACACCATTCCCTTCGTTAGCTGCCAGAGAACCGGCCAGATAAACCTGGAATATGCCGGGCGCCCACACAATACACTCTTCACAGGCCGTGTCCCATGTACAGATTCTACCCTGGCGGCATGGCGGACACACTGAGTGAAGGTCATAACTAGGCTTGTCACCTCCACAAGACATGCATGACATTTGAGACATATTTTGAGCCATTTTTACGCTGATAACTTAGAGAATACTTCCCAAAGGGACTTCTTGCAGAAAATCAGACGTCTGAGGTAATCCAACTGTGAGTAGTTTCGCTAGAAAAGGCACTTTTTCACGGAGTTGACAATGTTTACTTCCAGCCCTACGAAGCAGTAGAACAAGAAGGAAGTAGAATTGTGGGTAGCTATGCAATCAGGTGACTAGCAGGGGAGATAACTGTGTCATTTAAATTCTTACTGTGATATTTCCTGTAGACAAGAAATGCAAAGAGTGGAAGTGAGGTAAGTTTTCAGCGCAAATAACTATACAGATTATGAAAAATTTTGCCATTAGAAATGGCGTCAAACGTTTTCCGTCCAATCAGAGAAACCGGTATTCATTACATAAGTCTGTTGATGCATCGACGATGTATACCAAATTTTACATCGAACATTTGAAAATTATCTGAGATAGAGATCCCTAATGATTTCGCATAAATTAAAGATGGCCGCCCATCCTTCCCACCACTCAGAGAAACTGATGTGGTTATTCATTGCAAGTCTCTTGATACATAGATTCTGTATACCAAGTTTCATATAGAACACTGAAATGGTATCAAAGATAAACATCATTAAAGATTTTGCATAAATTAAAGATGGCCACCAAGGTTTCCGCCCAAGCAGAAAAACCAGAACTGTCTATTGATACATCGATGATGTATACCAAATTTTACATTGAGCACTTGAACCGTATCAGAGATATAGATCATTAATGATTTCGCATAAATTAAAGATGGCCGCCCATCCTTCCCGCCACTCAGAGGAACCGATGTGGTTATTCATTGCAAGTCTCTTGATACATCGATGCTGGATACCAAGTTTCATATAGAACACTGAAATGGTATCAAAGATATATATCATTGAAGATTTTGCATAAATTAAAGATGGCCGCCAAGGTTCCGCCCAATCAGAAACGCCAGAACTGTCATTTATCGTAAGTCTATTGATGCTTCGATGATATATACCAAATTTTACATCGAGCACTCGGACAGTATCAGAGATAGAGATCATTAATGATTTTGCATAAATTAAAGATGGCTGCCAAGGTTTTCACCGAATCAGGGAAACTGGTTTGGTCATTCCTTTGAAGTTTCTATACCAAGTTTCACAGTGAACAGAGAAATGGTACCTAAGATACACAAGATTAATGATTTCGCATAAATTAAATATGGCCGCCAAAGTTTCGAACCAATCAGGTCCAGATTCAATAGGGTTCTGGGTCATGAGCATATGGATGTGCAGTGCAAGTTTGGGATGCCTAGGGTAAGTCGTTCTAAAGATATCTTGGTAACAAGAAAGCTGTGATGGTTTCACATAAATTAAAGATGGCCGCCAAAGTTTCTAACCAATCAGGTCCAGATTCAATAGGGTTCTGGGTCACAAGCATACGGATGTGCACTGCAAGTTTGGTGTGCCTAGGGTAAGTCGTTCTGAAGATATCTTGGTAACGAGAAAGGTGTGACGGACAGACGGAGAGACGGACGGACGGACAGACAGACAGACGGACAGACGGACATGACGACGACAATACCAAAACCAAAGGTCTTCTGTTGAAAATCCAAGCAAATAAATCTATGCCTCTCAATTATAATTAGGAGAATCAACCACCCAAGATTGTTCATTTTATAACCTTGGAAGGGCCTTGGAAATGAGAAGCGATCGTCAGATGCGACGTTGTTGTTGTTGTTGCACAGGTCAATTTCTGAGTCTAAACTTGTTTGTCCGCGGTTTTGCAGTTCAACAGTAATTGCAGCTTCTTACATTTTGTACATCAATGTCTAGTGTACCAGTTTTGTTCTGTTTCGGGTCGCAGCTAGATGTAAAATATCAGATCAGCATCGTTTGCTGCAACAAATTTGGCATGTGCGCCAGAACGATCCGGTCAGAGGGAATCCCAGTTCAGGGATTTCCCCACAATAATGCGAACATGGCGTTCGGCAATAATGGAAGCGTGGTCGAACAGGAGACTTTGACCAGCCATGCAGGACAATTGTCATTGCCAGTTTGACGAATAAAAGTTTTTTTTCAGCTTTGAAATAGCGTGAACTTCCCTGCTCAAAAACAGTGAAAAACTGCTGCGACTGATTAAATTTTGCAGTATAAAATGGCACCGGACAAAACGACCAGGTCCGAGTGATTTGTGCCCGTCAAAGCTTCATTCGGTGTCGGACATTGTCCGTGACCGGCCCGTTATTTCCAGGCTTGAACAGTTGGTCCTTCACAAAGTATGGAACGTCAGACTTGACATACTGAAGCAATGCTTTACGCTGAGCTTGAAGAAGCGAAACATAGGAAAAAGCACCCGCCTCAATGACAGGACGGTTTATTGAGCGTGTCAATGAAAGCTCGTAAGTAGGCAAGACGACCAGGAGACAAACGAGCCGAACCATCAGGCTGAAGTAAGGCAGGATCAAAAGTAATCCGAGAAGTAGCCAACAAAAACCAATCCGTGAAAGATGTAATACGTTGAATTGCCAGCAACATCTCCATAAGATTATCGACAACTTTGGTAGGAACCCCAATAGAAGTTGTTTTAGAAGATTTTGAAACCGGACTCAAATCACAATCACGTTTAGGAGGTTTGTCGAGAAGAACGTTATCATGAAGTTTGTAAAATGAAAATGAGGGCTTCTTAAACTCGTTGTCATCCTCCAACTGACAATCAAAACCAATACAATTCGACTCCCAAGCCGGAGACGGCGCACACGTGAGAGGCGTCTTCGAAGATGCGGACGTGAACGCGGAAGAAGCCGCTGTGGGACATTTAACCCGAGAAGATGAAGAGACAGCATTAGAAGAAACGGGCATGTCTGGAACGAGAGCCAAAAGAGGCGCCATCTTCTGAAAATGGTATCTTAGACGAATCCTTCGAACTATCTGAAGAAGATGAGGAATCTTGACTAGCAGACGAAGACGTCAAAGCAGGTTTGGGAGAACAAACGACGGGCCAACGACGGGCCAACGGCGAGAGGTAGACAATAACCGATCAAGAGATTGATCAAGAAATGGAGTCTGCGACTGACGAACTTGACGACCCCGATGGGGAGGTGAGGAAGAACGACGTGGCAATCGGCGTGGAGGCATACAGGAACGTCGAACAGGAGTACGAGAACGGCGTACCGGAGAACGGGAAAGCCGTAAAGAAGTACTAGGACGTTTAGGTGTACGAGACCGACGAACAGGAGAACAAGAACGATGTACAGGTGTATGAGAACGACGTACAGGTGTATGAGAACAACGAGACAGAGTAACGGAACGTCGAGGCGGAGTAACAAAATGACGTACAGGCGAACGAGAACGTGAATGGCGTTGCAATGCACAAGAGCATCGTTTAAAAGCACGGGAACGACGAAGTGATGGGTCGACAAACGTAGAAACCGGAGGCTGTAAATCCGCAATTTGAAAATTCAAATTAGAGTCCGAACAACCCTCCATAGTCCGAAAGGCTGCTTTAGTTAAAACAGCAGAAGAAGAACGAGATTTAAACCGAAGAGGCGAGGTCGACATGCGATGATGTTTTTTCTTTATGATAGAACCGGACAGAGACAGACAGTCTGACAAAAGATTAGGTGAACTGACACACGGTGAGGCAGAAATCTTTTGTTCGTCGATAACAATAGAACGGTCAGGCAGACCCGACTTGGGGATAGAGTCCTTTGTTGTCTCGAACAAAGAAACAGGTTTGTGCACACACACACCAGACAAGGCTTTACCAGCAGAAACTAAACTGTCTGAACATTATCGTTATCTCCTCGTGCAACAGTCCCACTAGGAGGGATTCTAATAGACGACGATGACAAAGCAGGGCTTTTAAGTCTATGCGATAAATCCAAATTAAAACCAGCAAGGTCCTCGTTAAATTAGAAATCTCTGACTAAAGCAATCTCATTTTGACGTCTTTCGTCCTCAGATAAAGCAGGGTCTTCCGTAGCGCGTAATAAATATGCACGCCGCGCCTGGGCATAATTCCTCCAGGCGATATCATCCCAACTTAGACACTCTTAACACGTGGACTGACGGTAACAAAGGTGACCTTTGCATGGAAAACAGACAGTGTGAGCATCCAAACTAGACCAAAACTGCCCACACGAGCGGCAAGAATTAGAATTTACAGGGACAGATATCTCAGACATAATGTCTAAGTAATACAGCAAGAGAAACCTAGCTTAGCAAAAGTACAACCGAAGGTCAAACCAACAACAACCAAACTAGCACTATAGGACACTTCCTTGACAGCAAACCACTCGCGAGTAGGTGCAATAGAGAAAGAGGGAGATTCAGGAAAGTGCAGGGGCTTAAGTAACCTAGCTGAGCTGGCTGAGCTCCCTAAGGGGAGACAACTTTCAGTTTTAATTATTTGCAAAGGATGCTCCTAAGGGAGATAAGGCCATAGCAACAGCAGGTGAAGATTTGAGACATAAATAGGCTGATTTAATGCCAAGTGGTGGCGCCGCCTGCAAGCGAATTTCTCGAAACGCAATCTCATTCAAGATCTTATGGCTGTACACCAGTGAGAACTAGAACTCATGGACTTCGAAAGGCCACCCAAATTTTTTAGACTGGTACAGATATTATAGTACATGTAGGATTGCATTATTTATTTAATACACAATATATGAGCAGAAGATTCGCATCTTTACTCCCCAGACTCGTCACAGGTAATGCCTCCCTGGCAGATACATTTAACAGTCGCCAATGAGAACTAAGAACAATAGAACAGTTATCAATTGCTGATGATCCACAGATGTGCTGAAAGATTTGCGTGTTAACCCTTGTCCTGTCAACTCCGTGTATACACGTTGCTCGACTGTCAAGTTCCCAGTGTCGACTCCGGATATATACGTTCCGAGAAACTGTCGGACGTTTGATCGTTTTTCGAAAGAATTTGGAGCCACGTGTGGAAAATCAAACCAGACACGGTTTACTCCAACTATAACGTATTATTTCATTAATTATTTCACGTGAGTTCGGTGTTTATTATTAAAAAATGTAAAACAGAGCGTCATTTATTCAGAAAAGTTTGTTGAAACGCGTAAAAACGCACCTTGTTTACAAGCTTCTCCAACGAAAACCCGGAAGGCAATCCCAACGTTAAAGATGTCAAATTGAAGGGCAACAACTCTGCTTTCATTCTTTACAACCTTTCTCGTGTCACGTAGTAAAAATGCGTCGATTTTATTGGGTGAAATGGTCATGTGTTTCGAGTCCTTTCCATTCAACTCCAATAAACCCGGGAAAATGCTGATCAAAATTGGAACTGTAGACAGAAAACTGCCCCAGATATAGACCGGACACGAACAAACGGGTGAGTGAGTGAATATGATTTAACGTCGCTTTCAACTATATTTCAGTCATATCACGACGTTGGGTCCTATTCCTTTTCACACCCTGGAACCACACGGGTGGGGTCCTATTCCTTTTCACACCCGGGAACCCCACGGGTGCCTCAGTTAGTCGCCTCTTACGACAAGCTGACGAACAGACGGATGGAGATCGCCATCACATAATACATCCGCCTTTTGGAAGGACGTATAATGATTCAAATCAAGTACATTGCCAAGATTGTGTGATTCGCTTCTCCCCCATGGGGAAGCGTACACTTCTTGAAATTAAATTCACCATACAAAGAAAGCAGACATACTTTCCTAAATTATAAGGCTGAAGGTGTCTTAAATCTCACAATAGAAATTAGGCAACATGAGAAATGCAGTTTTTAAATAGGTAAAAGACAACAGTAATAAAAACACACATTTCACCTATTTTATTCACACTCCAAGATATAGACAAATACACAGCCCATATTCTGTCAATATGTCAAAATACAGGACTATAGACTGTACCTCAGTTATACACAAAATTATAATCCAATAACAAAAAAGAACACAATTGCCAGATTTTACTGAAAACTTTCCCTAATTCAACTCCTCAATTGTGACTATTGAAAAGCCAAATGCCAAAGGTTGAATGCTTGAAATTCTTACCCTATTTCTTCTAATTATTCAGAGGGCAAAAGTTAACTTCAGGCAGTTCTGAAGAGAGAAATTTCACTAGCATTACATAAATTTCACAAAAGCCGTCTTTTCAGTTCTTGGGATAAATAACATACCCATGTCACAGTATTTAGCCTAATCTGACATGAAGATGTTTTTTCTGCTTCTAAGTTTAAAAATATTTTTCGAAAAATCAGAAGAAATAGGGTTGGGGTGTTTTTTTTCCACTTTGGCATGTAATAATACTAATGTTGTACATATAACATATCCAAAACTTCAGATCTCTGTTGTTTCTGTGGGCTGTTTATTTTCTAGCTCCAATAAATTACTAAATACATGTACCGGTACATGATTCACAGACACTGATGATAGACTTTACAAACATGTATGTACAGCCCACACAATTCATCTCAGCAATCAGCAATTGCTGAGGTAAATGCCATAGCATAAGCAGTTCACCTCAGCAATGTTTAACATGGTGTTAAATAGGAATTATTTTAATATGACATTATTTTTGCCAAGGTTATCATCCGAACCTATGGCACGATCATACGTAGAAACTTCTGCTCGTAGCCATGCGGTAGCGGGTGATATCTCATTCTGCGTATATTAGGGCGTTTCCCCAAATGCTCACATTCAATTGGTCCCGTGAGATCCGACATCGGCGCAATGACATTCATAAAACAAAGACACACCTCCAGAAAGCGATCGATTGAAATGATCCCTTGGTGGGTCTCGAAGTGCTCCATCACAAAATAAAAAGCATACCATTTTCCTGTAAACTGCCGCCGATTTTATTTTTTTTCAAATATGTTAGGCCGTTTGTAATATGATTTTTCTTAAGAAAAACAAAGAAGCATGCTCCATTAGAGTGAGAAATAAAATAGCTAATTAGCACAACTTCGTTTTGGTCGTGCATAGAATCCCTCCATCTTGTACTCATTGAAACTAACATGTCTGATGTCCGAGATGCCCAGGTCAGAATATTTAAATACAGATAACTTCATTGGCTCGTTTAAATGGGGCGGACATGTGACTTGATGCTTTGGGAACAACTTTTGACCAGGATTATCTCCCTCCAGATATTCGTCTTTTGCGGCTGATAGGCGCAGTGTGAAATACATGCCGAATGATAGCGATAAGCTAAGGGTAGTGTTAAGCGAAACGCCCATAGCAAGCTAAGATGGCCAAGGTGAGTTTTCCGAATTGTGTGGGCTGATGTATACTTATCACAATTTAACTGTGAAAATTTAAATGAAAAATGAAAAAAAAATAAAATAAATATACCATGGAACAATATTCATCACCTCTGCCTCCATATTTGATGTGATACTAGCTAATATAAGCACAGAATTGAGAGAAAGCAGCATGTACTACAAGTAGTACAGTGTAGGGTTCTATCTACACGATTAGAAATATACATTCAACTTCACACTTCTTAACAGATTTGATCTGAGTAGATATAAAACTTATTAGATATAAACAGTGCAATCTCAGTTAGCTCAGATATAATATCACAGAATATTATATCTGAATTCAGCCCTGTATCAATCCCGTGCGAATTTGAAACTACTTTTGTTAGCCAATCAGGTGGATAGTTTGTTGAAACAATTTTCAAAGTCGCGCCCACAGTAATTACACATGGTAGCATGTGGTCTAATATATAAACATTATCCTGAAACCGTATCCAAATATGGCAATATTTCCTGACAGGTTGCATGGAAAACCGCAAAGAGTTTACTCCCGCCAAAAAGTCTGGCTTTGTTAGGGGTAGAAAATATCAAAAGATTGTGCCTGACGAAGATGTTAATCTCCGTGAAGTAAACGGCAATCATTGTCAGAGAGAAAAGGTGGAAATGGTTCTGATTGGTTTTGGGATCTCGTAGAATATCGGCGAACAATTTCGCATGAAGTTTTCATAGCGTTATGTATTCCCCTGATTTACCATCTTGGTTTACCTAGATTGATCACAGTGCTGTTTGTCCATATGCAGCAGGATATATATATATATTTATTCCAGTTGTACACCTGGGAGAAGTACTTTCTATGAGTTGAATTCAGACATATTTTTAACAATACATAAGCTTCCAACACACAAAAACTTCTTGGGCCCGGTTATAGGAAATCACACATCTTCGACTGGCATTTACTGGTTGGCATACATAACACTGGGCTATAAATTCTTTGAGATACTTTGAAACTAAGGAAGTTTCCATAACTTTGTCTAGTGTCACATATTATTTTGTTCTCTCGCTAACATATTTTTTGTATTCACTGACATGTGGTGTCCAGAAAACAATAGATCTGATTAAAAGAATATGTACATTTCATGTTTTTGGGGGTGGGTATTTTTTTCAAATAATATGTTAACAATATCTCTCACAAGATATTCACTACTGGTTGGTCTTCTGTATAATTTGGGAAGGTATAATATTGGATTTCACAAAGATCTTGAATTGTATGAAAATGATTGAATAAATGGAACAATTTTCTCATCCTACGCATGGCCGAAAAGCATTTATGAGCATTACTTGAAACAATTGTGAAGTCCAAACTTTTGGGTGTCTAGAAAATTTGGAGGTTATACATATGATTGATATGTAACAAACTATAATATATTTCAACTAACGCTTTTACAGATGTTGAAGAAATATATAAACTCATGAGAAATATCAATATCTTGAAACTGTTTCGAAACCCTCCAATGTTTCACAGGTTCCCTGGTTAAGCAAGATTGAAATCATACATTTCACTAGCTCAGGTACACATTCACTGTGTATTACCTTTGTTATTCCAAATCTTTTTGTATAACCTGGAGTTCATGGACACCTGTAGTGGAAAAGTGGCGATTCTCAAACTTGTGAACTTGCCTAAGAGTGAAGGACGTTGTGTAAGACCCAATTTCGTTCTGCACACTTAAAGGTCATCCCAAACGGATTTTTTTTTGGTCTAAAAAGGCTTAATAATCATAGTTCATACTGCACTTTGTATGAAAAAAATCTTATCTGATCATAAACACACGTAATATGGGAGCAAAGTGGGCTTATTCAGTTTCACAGCTGGGTTTGATGACGTCACAGAGGGAACTTGCCTGAGAAAAAATGGCGGATAACATGGAAAGCGAATGCAGTCAGAGCTCCGATTCAGATGTCGATTCAAGCGATATCAGCTCCTTGGATGGAAATATTTTTCACCAAGAAGATGAAATAGATCTAGAGGAGGATGATGACGGGCAAAATAACAGTTTGACGACCATGACGGAATTCAGCCCTATATATTGGAGCCGTACGTCTCCGATTCTGACAGTGAGAACCATTCTGACAACGTGGAACTCGACGACGACGACAGGATTCGGAGAGGTCGTTTGTTGAATACAGATTGGTATGCAACTTGACTTGAAACTTTACTATCGTTATCTATAAGACCAACTGTCCATATATTTCAAACTGTATTGAATGTAGAACGATTCTGTGATGTAACGAACGAGCACATCTGTGTTGTTATTGTTGTTACTGACCGAGGCAGCCGTTTCGAAGGGATAAACTCCGGGATTCGGCAGTATGGACAGTAAACTGTTGATAACTCTACTGATATACGTCCGACTTGAATTTTGTTTGTTTTCCCATAATCCCCATGAAATACCAATTTCAGAATTATATAGTTTGATAAAAAAACTTTGGACATTCATGGCGAAAAGTAAGCCGTGGTGAGTGGATCGGCATTCACATTTGCTCAATTTTCGACAAATTACCTCAATTAAATTGAAATCGAATGATATTCCCACAATCTCAAATGTCAAGGGATTATGAAAGTATAATTATCACTTCTGTATCTACAGCCATTCACTCCAATTGGTGTTTTTTATTTATTTACTTATCAAACGTATATATATTTATGAAAGATCATTTTATTATTATTATTAAATAGTATATAATTTAGATAATTTATTTGCGTGAAGTTTGTGCCAACATTTGGCTAAAAACGCATACATAGAATGAATAAAATTGAACATACAAATACAGACATTAAGACACATTGGAACAAATGGTTAAACGTGTATATATGAAATAGAGACTCATCCAGTCTAACCTGTAGGTGCTCAAGCAACAAATGCCACGCGAGAGCGAGCAGGGCATGTACAGCCGTCCCCCTGCCCGAGGCCTCGCTTGCAGGCTAGGTTCGTTCAGCCGATGTCCGTGATAGATTCTCCTTGTCCGATTTCTTTGCCGTCACATTCTGATTGTTCTTACGTTTGATAGTTGGAATAGCTGTTCTCTTTAGTTTTGGTTTGTACCCGAATTCAACTGCTACGCTGTAGATGTCCTCGAATGATGTCTTTCTGTCAAAATGTGCCGAGCAAATTATACGAGTACTGGCTCGGGCCCTCTTTCCACACTCTCGTGTTGCGTACAAATTTCGTCCAATTTGCAGCGATTTTCTCGTCTTTGGGCCACAAATGAATACTAACACCGTCATCTGTAGTAAAACTGCAACCTCCCACTACACAACGTTTAAAAAATGATGCACCGATACTCCGAAAATCTCCAGAAATCAGCAGCTACATACGACTGTGGTATACGGCTTTAACATAGAGAATACAAGACGGCTTCCCTCCGTGACGTCACAGCTGGAATTGACAGGAGAGCGATTTTCACCTTTCAAACGGCAATATCTCGCCAACCAGACTGCACAAAATTATGAAAAAAATATCATTATTTTCAGAATCGAAAGGACTATTTTTTTATATTTTTGACCTCATAGCGTTTGGGATGACCTTTAAGAGCTGTTCTTTGTGTACACTATGGCAGATTTTCCGAGTGTAGTATCTCATGATTGGTCTTACATGGAGGGATCAACAGTTGGTGTAATTAATGCAGATAAGAGTAGAGAATTCTTTAGATAGTGAAGTTTTTACCCAGATTAAAGTCAGGTTTGTTATGGATAAATATCATGTGGAATATCTGCATAACCACCCGATGTGAGAGCCCCAAACCACACAAAGCACAGACAAATCTTGTTGGAACAATACAGAAAGTGTCGTATTGTATGAGAAACTTATCTGTCTTTGAACTGATAACATGAGAATTTCAGGAGATAATTGAAGCATGTGTCGATTGTTTTTCAATCAAATCTTATAATATCATCACATGTGCAAAAGAGTCCATTTCAATGTTTCAGTGTTTGAGCTAAATAATGGACTTTGCCATTTTCCAGCCATAGACATGCATGCTAGATACCTTAGAATGGCCTGACATTCTTCAAGACATGACAGATTTCAGTATGGCAACACCCAGCATGTTCAATAGTCCCACTCACTGATCACACCACTCAGCCACGCGTATACCGCAAGGACAATTCTCAACTAGCGCTGACAAATCACAGATTATTCCTCGGATTATTTACCAAAGTATACACCTAATTTTCAATTACTAATCTCATTATAAAGCAGACTTAGTGGCCTGAGCGAACTTGGAGTTTGTTTGCCTTCCTAATTCATGTGAAATGTAATTTCCTGCATCTACCAGCTTCTGTATATTGATACCCTGAAAAAAAAATAAGAAAAATACATTTCAAAATGCATGTTTACATTTAAAGTAGACTAGTGGATATAATATTAGAATGAGAGTCACAATTGGCTACACAAATATTTGGTAAGATCTGGTGGAATCTATCCCACACTGGGGTTTGTGGCTAAGTAGACATAAAATGTTTTAGCATTGCTTTGCAGATTCAGTTGTAATTTTGGAGTGCAACAATTTAAGCTTACCCCATTAGATCATTGTCTTGTTGTGACCGTTGATTCTTTCTACATTCTGACTTCAAAATCAACAATGGATTAGTCTTTCCTCTCAAGTTATATGCAGTCCATAACCTAGAACCTTGTTCTTGTTTACAATAAGTTTGTTGCATACTTAAACTTTTCAATCAAGTTCAAGTTCACTCATATACCGTTAACATACAACATATATATTTATCCCCAAGTGGGTGAGCAGTAGGAGTTTTTTTACGATGTCTGTTGCCACTAGGGGAAGATTAATTCCCTCCACATGATGGCTGTACACAGATAGTTGCTCAAGTCCAGCTAATCATATAGTAGTTAGTTATATGGTGCCTATATGGTCGAAATAATGCTGAACGCGACCCTAAACCCTAACTATATCACCCCTATATAATGATTTTCAATGGTTCTCGAGTTTTGGGCCAGCAACCTTGACTTCCACTCCGGTACCCTACACACTGACTCCCCCTAAAGTCCACAAACAAACAAAATTGAAATTTTGGGGTTTTTTTCTTTATTTTTCTCCAGTATCTACATTTTGGTCCAGTGACCTTGACCTTTTGTCCTCAATAGGCTTCTCGCGATACATTTTCGGATATATTTCGGAGACAATTTATCGTACAACATTGAAACTTCAAGCAGTTTTTAAACCAAAAAATACTATTTTTTCCCCCATATTTCAACAAAATCTGTTGAGAATTGACAAAAATCACCAATACCTACCATGTTATTTTGGGGCCATGATGACGTTGATCTGCCAATGTTATAACATGCAGGCTTGACTTCATTACGTCAAAAAATAACCCACAAATCTCCCATCTAATTTTTGCTTTCGCGATTAGTTGAGAACTACTGGAAGAATTTTCTTGATACTTCAGAATAAAATTAGTACTTTTTAGTTTGTCTACTGTGTGAAGTTTCAATGTCCTCTGATAGTTTTGTCTCCGAAATATCGCTGAATATGTCTCGGATATATTATCTGGGAGAGACAGTAGAGTACTAGAAGAGACAATTGTTACCAGATTTAGCTTTCCGAAAATTAGCATTGAATGTACTTACAGTTTTAATAGCCAGTCCGTGTAGCATGTAAACGACATCCTCAGTAGAGACATTACCACTGGCCCCTTTAGCATAGGGACAGCCCCCTAACCCAGACACAGAGCTATCCACCACGGACACACCCATCTGTAAGGGACAACAATACAACTTAGTCCAGTTTATCTGCTTCATCGACACCAAATGCTTTCATTCAGGGGACTTTAGAAACAATAATCACTGAGAATGGTGATTAAAAAAGATAAATTCAGGCATTTAGAATGTTTTTCTCGACAAGAGTTACCAAGATCACTCACTCAGTGGTGTAACCTGAGAGTAGTTGATAACATAGGTGTCTATCTCAAACAGACACTGAGCGGTCCAGCTTTCATGTAAGGGTCACGACATGAAGGAGAACAATGAGATTCCGTCAGTCATAGTAAATTTTATTTATAGTCTGTATACTTTTGCACAAAGAACATGGCAAATACAAGCTCCGTGGAGCTTTTACGACCGACTTTTAAAATCAATAAAATCATAAAAATACACATTTATACAAGCATAATAAAAACATTTTTGATCACAGTTCGATATCACAATTACTTTCTGACTGTTACTGGGAGAAAAGGAATAACTCCATTTTTGTATCCATTAAAATATATGGCTGCTTAAAAACAGATAGCAGGCACACTACTGGCGACATATGGAACAGTTACATTCCTTCCCATACCATACATTATTAGTTTCTTAAAATCATTAAAATTTGAAGTCGCTCGTATATGTTCCGGGAGATCATTCCATAATTTATGGATTAATCTGTGTACAACAATAAGTCTAGAGGGTTGGCTTTTCAATAATGAAAAAGGCCGAACAATAATAGCTCAAATAAACAAGAGCCCAAGGGGCTTCAATATACGCCCATATATCTGGAATTACACTGGTCCGAATTTCAAGGTTGTTTAATGGCCTTGATTCCAATTGGTAGCTAGCAATCCAGAAAATGGTCTACGACTTTGTGCTTCTGAGAATGTAACATATTTCACATCTCATCTTGAATGATAAACTAAAATGGTCTTAACTCTTGGTAACTAGGTGACCTTGAAACAAGAGCGGAGAGCTCACATATCCCACACTGCAATCGACAATAGTCAAACACAAGAAAATAGTAGTTTCCCTTTAAATGAATTCCTTTCAGACGAGAAAATTGTTCACGAAGGAAGAAAAATGTGAAGAAAGTGATGAAGTAAACCTTTGTTCTTGAGTTAACAAACAGGTATAAGTTCATAAAGGATCCCTCTCCTCATTAAATTAGTAAATGTACGGTTTCTATTTCACAACAGTAACTGAATGTAGCTGTTTCTTACATGTATCAAACATAGGAGACAACTCCACAGGACAAATGCCATATACATGTAGGGGAGACAACTCTGAATATTCAACCTAACGCATATAGTTAGCTAACCTTGATTCAGTTTTGCGGGACTGTGACCTTGACCGTTGACAAATTGATCTCAAAATGAATATGGCTCCTCTTTGCCATGCGAGTAAGGTATACCCAAAGTTTGGTATCAGTCCATACCTTGAAACCCGAGATATCGCATGGACAACAAATGTTAATGAATGACTGGACAGAACGCAATAGTGCATTACATGACATCCTCTTCGACAGGCATATGAAAATGTTTCTTTCAATGAAACTAGATGGACATGGACAAAAAATGTTAATGGATGAATGGACAGAACATAATCATTCATCGCATTACACGACCTCGTCCTCGACAGGCATATGAAAATGTGACGTTTAATGATTTCTTGATTTTGGAGTCACAGTGACCTTGACCTTTGACCCACATTTTGGTATGTAACATATCGTGTCCCTTAATGTATCCACTGCCACAAAAAAGGTTATTTTTAATGATTTCCTGATTTTGGGGTCAGTGACCTTGACCTTTGACCTTGACCTAAATTTTGGTACAGGACACATCGTCTTCTGTATCAATGGACACAAAAAATCATGAGTTTTAACAATTTCATAATTTTGGGGGTCACAGTGACCTTGACCTACATTTTGGTACGTGACACATCAAGTCCCCTAATGTATCTACTGACACAAAAAAAAATCTTTTTAATAATTTCCTAATTTTGGGGACAGTGACCTTTGACTTCCTGATTTTTCGGTACCACTGACCTTTGACCGTACGGTGACCTACATTTGGTATGCAACACCTCGTTTCTCCCTAGGGCATCCACTCACCAAAAATTAGAACTGTAGATAGAAAACTATTCATGATCAATGATTTCCTGATTTTAGGCAACAGTGACCTTTGACCTCTGACCTGAATTCTGAATTTCGGTACGCGACATATCGTCTCCACCTAATGTATCCACTCACAAAAATTTGCAACTGTGGATACATTCAGAGATGTAGACCGGACACAAACACTTCAGTGATTTCCTGTTTTTCAGGCCAGTGACCATTGACCTCTGACCTCGACCTTCATTTTTGTACGCGACACATCGTCTCCCCGTAGGGTATCCACTCACTTTCCAATGCTTTATTCAAGCTTAAGGTGTGTATACATTGAGTTTCGACACAGACTCACTGTTCCAATGTCAATCTGAATCTTGCATTTAATTTCCCCGATTTTGGTGAAACATGCACATTGGAACAGTGAGTCTGTGTCGAAATTCAAAGTATACACACCTTAAGCTTGAATCAAGCATTGGAAAATGCATACACGGGTTGATATATATGTATTAAGGCAGTGTGACATCACTGAACCTAAATATGATCACAACAGACCACCATAGAATACCATGCTTCATTTGCAGTTTACTCTGTGTAATAAAATCGTAACTAGAGCCTATAGGCTTTTTTATATATCGATGTCTGGGAATCATAGAAACGACTGGTATTTGTCATGCCTGTGATTATCAGCATACATCTGACCTTCACCACGGTTTTTGGGCAAAACGTAAATAGTCAAGTATTTTATTTTTATCAAAATAATACCAGAAGCAAATGAACTAGAATTCTGCATGTTACAGCTGGACTCGCTGCAATGCATTGGTTACCCAGCCTCCCTTCTAATAACATTTGACATTGTTCGCAAAAAGATTGGCAAGTTTCATGTTCGCACGATTCAAAATCGAGTGATGCATCATTGGAGATTGAGCTGATGCTGAAATTTGAATAGCAATCCTGATCCTCCAGCCAGGTCTGTGTACGCCGTACTGGTACATAACAAATAGTGCTCAAACCGTTCGTTGAAAATAACAGCAACAGACGGATGCATGCTTCGTCTTGTCCATAGAAAAGTCAAGCTTATAAGGGAGATATGCTGTAGAATGATCTCTTGGTTGTCTTCGAGGGAATGAAACATGGGCGTCTCTCCAGTTTTGCTTATATCTTTGTTCAAAGGGGATGAAATATAGGACTGCTGACCTGGCTTTTATTTTGCTCGATTCTGAGAAAATAAGAGGTCATGAATGTGACTTGCCACTCCTAAAAATTATGACCGATCTTATATCTATGACAAACCCATATTCTGCCAAGGTACGACCAGAGATGAGGACTAATCCTATGAAACATACATAATTAATCACACCCATTATCAATGTTAAAACCATAAATGTCTCTCTCTCTCTCATCCCCCACATTGTGCTCTTGCATTTCATCTACGATCTTACATGTGTGAGGATGTGGAAGGGTCTAGTAAGCAGGGGGTGATGTAGCCTAGATTTAGATATATTTAGCTGACTATACCCTATGCCAGCGCTAACAGCACCAATGTCCTTTCAATCCATTTTAAAACCATAATGTTAATAAAATTAGTAATTGTAAACATGAATGTATAATGAGATATAAATCAAGCATTATGTTGATGGGCTGCAAAATCCGTATGAGAGGTGGCCCTTCGATTTCAATAAAAAAAACAAAACTTTCAGTCCTTTGAAATCCTTTGTCTGACAATAATAAACTTCATGAACAGATGAAATGCCAATAAATTGTGCTATACAAGTTTACTGCCTATAGTGCCACTCAATGAACAATATCACGAAACTATAAGACGACGCAAAATCCTCAGATGTGGCCTGGGGAATGTAGATATTGGACTCCAGTCATCAGAATTTCATATATTTAAAAAAATGGCCATTTGGCTTACAAGGGATGTGAATTATAACACTGGGAATGTTCTATTCATGTTCAAAAAAATAGAATTACTTTTCCCTGATTAAAAAGCAAATTTCCATTTTTGTGAAAACAAAATATTATTTTGAGATGCAAAAATGCATCTCCATGATTCGCCAACACCACCAAAATCTTGTCAGTCCTTGTCAGGCCTATCTTGCAAGATCATTATACCCAAATTTCATGGAAATCAAACACGTTGTTCAGAAGATATGATGTTACACAAGTTTACCTGCATTCATGTCTTTTGCACCCCCTAGTGACGACCAAATGCCACGAAAACAAGCAGGTGAAATCTAAAGCTCTAGGGAGATAGCACATAAGAGTTTAATAGAAAAAAAACCTTTAATTTCTCCAAGCAAATTGGTTAATTTTCATTTCACAAAAAACTTTTTTTTTGAGACGCAAAAAACTTGCATTTATAGTTATGCCAGCTACACCAAAATATTTCAGCACATTGACTATCCTTCAAGACCATTGTAATAAAATTTCAAAGAAATCAGACAAGCCGTTCAGACGAAATCGTCAGAGACAGATTTACCTATACTCTGACTACAACGCCACCTAGTGGTGAGCAGCGGGTATCGAAACACAACCAGACAAATTTCCCAGGCCTAAGGAGATAGCACACAAAGTCTGACCTGAAAATATTTAACAGTTTCAGAGATATTTACGTTTAAAGTCGCTGCGGCGGCGGCGAATCCGGCTGAGCCGTTTCTCATGAAAACATAAGAGCATCCACTTTGTGGAAATGCTCTAATTCCTTATGGAAGAGGGCTGGTTAGAGGATTTGGATATGACACTTGATCAAGCTGTTGGTAATTAACTCTTTACCATATCATGGATTAATGACAAAAGAATTTATGGCCAATATTACTCTGAGTAAGCTACTTGTACATATTAGTTGCTAAAGCTGACAAAACTGGGTCAGCAGAAGAACTGACCTAGAAAGCTACCCACACTTTGCTGCAGGTACATGAAAACCACTGGCTTCAGTGGCTATGTTACATTGCTGAAGAGGGTCTCAAGGAGGGGGAACTCTCAAATTCATTTGCCAAAATTTCCTTTCAAACACAGTGAAAACAAAGAAATGAGGAAAGTGAAGAGGAACATGAAATTGGAAATGCAGTATACAACAAATATACATTAATATTGAACAAACAAGCCATTTCATGTCCAAAAAGTTGTGACATACACAGACCAAAAATCAACCAGCATTTTCCTCTTATAGTTCCTGGTTTAGCAGACGACAGTCTCTGGTCTAGCAGACGACATACTTTTACCTACATTGTAGAAACATCAAACCCTCAAAAACAACAACTGAGCACTTGAAAAAACATCAAGACACATCTACTATATTCAGCTTACATAAAAGAACAACAAAAAGAATTCAAAAGACAAAAAAAGGTTATCGAGAAGAAAAAGCTTCAGAACTATTTCTTTCAGTGCAAGGACTGGTTTTGTGCAAGCGTAAACCGGGCACTTTCTGTTACAAGAGTTACAGCTCCCCTATATATATCTTGATGACCCTAGGGTCATCAGACCCTAACGGGTCTACATCGATATATGAAAAATTACAATAAATATTTTCCGACACTGTTTGCAATGGTCTTTCATTTGATGGAAACTTTACTCGAGGGTTTACGATCACTTTAAACACGGCCATCAGTCATAATGGGTTACCTGTAAAGCTGCAAAGATGTTAGCGAGGGCCTGTCCATAGGTGTCATGACAATGAACAGCCAGACTCTCTACTGGTACACGTTTAGAGACGGCCAATAACATCGCTCTCATGGCCCCTGGTGTACCCACTCCAATTGTATCCCCCAGGGACACCTCGTAACACCCCATGTCATACAGACTTTTTGACACCTGAATAACAAGATGAAGGAAAATAGACTGCTGGCTGGATGCCCCCCGATTTAAAGTGGCATGTATGTTCAGGTATGAAATTTCAAGATGACCCTTGATGGCATGCGACATATTTTGATATTTTTACCAAATTCAGGCCTGCAAGTGGTTCACAGGAAAAATGTAGGAGAAAATTTGCCAAAATAGGAGAAATATAGCAATTTTCTTACTAAAATATAGGAAATAAAGAGTCTCAGAGTGTAAGACAGGTCACTAAGTCCAATCATGGGTGGTTTTATCAAATTATTTTCACTGAATGTGGCCATAGTTGTGGTAATTGAGGAGACCTATTCTGCTGCTTTGTTCAAGAAACAGAGATTCAAATGTCGCTCGGCAAAAACAAATCTATGAAATGTATTTCCCTGATGCCAATTTGACTCATTTCAGAGCATTGGTGAAAGTTTTCGTGAGAAAAAGTCAAAATATAGGAAATATACGAGGTTTTAAGTAAAATATAGGAAATATAGAAGGCAATTTGAAAAGAATCCATCACACCTATCTAATTCTATTGTCTGGAAATGAAATTTCAAATTGGCCATCAGTAGGCCTAGTGAGTAAATGAGTGAATATGATTTATTATTACCCCACAAGCAAATTCGTATTCAATATCTGGATTGTGATTGGTTAAAAGGTCGGGTCGTATAAATCCATACACCCCAAGTGATGTCTTGCTACTCGGGGTATATAGAAAACACCTCACATGCGATTGGAAACGACGCTCTCGCTTCGAAAGTTCAGCTGAACATATCTCAATATTTATGGAATAACTTTTGCTCACTCGTCAAAATTTAATGGAATAAAGTCATACTGCATTATTATGTCTCCCCCAACTATGTTGGGGGGAGACATCTAGTGTTTGTGCTGTCTGTCTGTCTGTCTGTCTGTCTGTCTGGTTGGATGTCTGGATGTCTGGATGGATGTCTGTCCGTCCCCTTGCCTTGTCTGCAAGATATCTTGAGAACTACTGGATGGAATTTCACCAAACTTGGATGGAAGCTTCATTGGGATAGCCCCCTCATTTGATTAGATTTTGGTGTATGTGCGTGCATTCATCCATGTCCGGTGTCCGTCCGTCCGTCCATCTACTTGTACATGTATATACAGGCCTTATCTGCAAGATATCTTGAGAACTACTGGACGGAATTTCACCCCACTTGGATGGAAGCTTTAGTGGGATAGCCCCCTCATTTGATTAGATTTTGGTGTGTGTGCGTGCATTCATCCATGTCCGGTGTCCGTCCGTCCGTCCATCTACTTGTACATGTATATACAGGGCTTGTCTGCAAGATATCTGGAGAACTACTGGATGGAATTTCACCAAACTTGGATGGAAGCTTCATTGGGATAGCCCCCTCATTTGATTAGGTTTTGGTGTATGTGGGTTCATTCATCCGTGTCCGGTGTCCGTCCGTCTGTCCATCTACTTATACATGTATATACAGGGCTTGTCTGCAAGATATCTGGAGAACTACTAGATGGAATTTCACCAAACTTGGATGAAAGCTTCATTGGGATAGCCCCCTCATTTGACTAGGTTTTGGTTTGTGTGCATGCGTTCATCCGTGTCCGGTGTCCGTCCGTCCATCTACTTGTACATGTATATACAGGCCTTGTCTGCAAGATATCTTGAGAACTACTGAACGGAATTTCACCACACTTGGATGGAAGCTTCAGTGGGATAGCCCCCCTCATTTGATTATGTTTTGGTGTGTGTGCGTGCATTCGTCCATGTCCGGTGTCTGTCCGTCCGTCCATCTACTTGTACATGTATATACAGGGCTTGTCTGCAAGATATCTGGAGAACTACTGGACAGAATTTCACCAAACTTGGATGGAAGCTTCATTGGGATAGCCCCCTCATTTGATTAGGTTTTGGTGTATGTGCGTGCATTCATCCGTGTCCGGTGTCCGTCTGTCCATCCATCTACTTGTACATGTATGTACAGGCCTTGTCTGCAAGATATCTTGAGAACTACTGGACGGAATCTCACTCCCCTTGGATAGAAGCTATAGTGGGATAGCCCCCTCATTTGATTAGGTTTTGGTGTGTGTGCGTGCATTCATCCATGTCCGGTGTCCGTCCGTCCGTCTACTTGTACATGTATGTACAGGCCTTGTCTGCAAGATATCTTGAGAACTACTGGACGGAATCTCACTCCCCTTGGATAGAAGCTATAGTGGGATAGCCCCCTCATTTGATTAGGTTTTGGTGTGTGTGCGTGCATTCATCCATGTCCGGTGTCCGTCCGTCCGTCTACTTGTACATGTATGTACAGGCCTTGTCTGCAAGATATCTTGAGAACTACTGGACGGAATCTCACTCCCCTTGGATAGAAGCTATAGTGGGATAGCCCCCTCATTTGATTAGGTTTTGGTGTGTGTGCGTGCATTCATCCATGTCCGGTGTCCGTCCGTCCGTCTACTTGTACATGTATATACAGGGCTTGTCTGCAAGATATCTGGAGAACTACTGAACAGAATTTCACCAAACTTGGATGGAAGCTTCATTAGGATAGCCCCCTCATTTGACTAGGTTTTGGTGTGTGTGCCTGCATTCGTCCGGTGTCCGTCCGTCCGTCCATCTGCTTGTACATGTATATACAGGCTTTGTCTGCAAGATACCTTGAGAACTATTGGATGGAATTTCACCAAACTTGGATGGAAGCTTCATTGGGATAGCCCCCGCATTTGATCAGGTTTTAGTGTATGTGTGCATGCATTCATCTGTGTCCGATGTCCGTCCAACCGTTCATCTACTTGTACATGTATATACAATGAAAATCGCTTCTTTGTAATTAATATTTTTAGATACACAGCTTTGTTTAAGATACTTATTGCTACATTCATTTTATAGCACTTTCCCTTAAATTATGTGCCCATTCAAGGCAAGGTGGGAGGTTGGGGGAGACGTATGTTTTTGCCCAAAAAAACAACCAGCATAGGCTTCATGCCGGAGCGGCAACTCAAGGGTCAAAGCGGAACCTCTAGTTTTCACTGAAGTTTCCGACACATAACTCACCAAAAGGTGTCATTTGTTCCAAAAATAAAAGTCGATTTCCAAACGAAAGCAGATCGAATGGATTGTGTGTGGCACGCATTTCTCACAGTGCCGTAGCAAAATAGGGACAGTTTCGTAACCGAAATGGCCTGTTGGATTTGTCCGTTGTACCGTTGGTTATAAATGATAGACCGTTTTCAGTATTTTTAGTATAAGATAAAAAGGCTTGAGGGGTAATAAATTCGTTATTCAGGTTTTCCCCCGGGTGCATGGAAAGTTACGACCCTCCCTGAAACTCATACACCCTTCGTCTGACGCCTCAGGGTGTATGAGTGTCAGGGAGGGTCATAACTTTCCATACATCCCGGGGGAAAACCTGTATACGGTAATTCCCCTAATAATTCGATCACCGGAAGTGCAGCAAAAATGGTTTATATCTTGAAATATTCTTGATGGCACCAACTACAAAGTGTCACATTTTGTCATTATATGACTTTTCTTCCATTTGTTTCTTTTTCTCTGTGTTTGAATAACAGAGTTGAAAAGTGAACTTCCTGTGATTGAATTATTAGGGGAATTACCGTAACTAATAATGTCGCTTTCAACTATATTTCAGTCATATCACGATGTTGGGTCCTATTCTTTTTCACACCCGGGACAGTAGGCCTAGGTACCAAATGTGGATGAATGTTGATGAAAGTTCATCCGAACATGAAGCAAACAACATCTTGAGGCAAGGCAAAATTCTTTCTAAGTTTATGGATGTTGTTGAAAGTCTATCCCAAGTGGGTATGAGTGACCCTGATATTATACCAGATTAGGTGAAAGACTGTCACCAGTCCTTGAAAAGCATGACCAGTGAATCTCAAACATCTGACAAGAAAACTAAATTAAATCGTCAATGCCTGACAGCCAGCCAGATAACCTCAATCTATGGAACAGGTTTTTGTTTCGCAACCCATCCAACAACATGAATAAAAATAATCCCACAGACATACTGTTCCAGTTCAGATGTACATAATCCAAATTATAAATACCTCCGCTACTTTTTCTGGGTCAACAGATCCCTCATATGGACAGCCGAGCACACAGGAGACATACCTAAAATACAGAAACATTGCATCAGAGTTAATGGGTCGGACAGCCCAGAACACATACCTAAAATACAAAAAACATTACATCAGTGGTAATGGTGAGGACAGCCCATGCAGGACACCGGAGTCATACCTAAAATACAGAAAATATTACATGATCAATATAAAGCAACAGGAGAACCTGTGGCAAAACTTTGCGGACAGACAAATTATTGCACAGTAACCTTAATCACTTTTATAAAATTAGCAGTCATAAGGCAACATGTGTGAAGAACAGGTGTAGATTATACTGATGCAATATAAATTAACCTCAATCGTTTGGTTTTGCCTGGAAAATAGTCATTCGTATTAAAACCTAGAGTTGAAAGTGTCCAAAGGAACACATATGTCCTGTTCTGCGCACAAAGATTCATACACTTTGAAGCTTCCGATTTTCAGAGCCTTTTCAAGGTAATAGTTCCTGATTTCAAGACCTAGATTACTAACTTCCAGCATCATTGAAGCTATACAGATCAAGTTTATGAATTGAACATGAGTATGAATGTCCAAATATATTGTTCATACATTGTCTTTCGATAGGGCTTGAAATTCTTTTTGGATGATTCAAGAATACATCGCTATGATGGGATTAATTTTGTCAGCCAACAACCAAAGATAGTACAACTTTGAGCTACAACTTGACAATTGAATTGACAACAATGGACAGGAATTCCTATTTTTAAAGCCTTTGGCACAATTTTCTATTTTTCAAGGCTTTTCAAGGCCTCGAGTTCAAAATTGTCATTTTCAAGGTTTTCAAGGCACACGCCCACCATGTGCACAATATGAGTTCGGGGACCGAGTCAATATGATTTAATATTGCTTTGAACAATATTTCAATCATATCACATTTGGGTCCTATATCTTTTCACACCTGGGGCCCCCGTCTTCAGTAGGAGGTTGACCGTATTTTATGACCATTATGAAGTTGACCTCGTTGAAGTCACATGGTCAACATTTCTGTGACCTTAGCCTTTGACTCATCGCCTCCAAAATCAACAGGCTTCTTCAGGTCAACAAGTACAACACACTCATGAACTTTTAAGGAGATCGATGGAGCATATCTCGAGATGTTGTCCGGAGAATGTTGTCCTGATCTTGCAGTCACAAGGTCAACATTTCTTGAACTGAAAATCACTAGCTCAACATATCTCGAAATTTTTCATGTATTGTTTCATTGACCTTTGACCTATCGACCACAAATCAATAGGCTTTTTTCAGGTCAACACACACAACACCTGTGAACATTACCTGCTTAAGCATTACCAAATGACAGCCATCGTGAAATTGACCTTCGACCCACAAATAATTTGATTTCTTTGCATTCACATGATCAATATATTTTGTGAACTGCGTAAATGAGACAGCATACCTCAAAATATGGTTTTTTGTGTGAATTGTGACCTTGACAGTTGACCCCAAAATCAGTAGGCTTCTTCATGTCAATACAGACACACCTGTGAACTTTCATATCATATTTTTCAGTCATATCATGATGGCGCATACATGTGTCAGGACACCAGATCCTATTACATGTATCCTGGACATGGATCAGCCCAGCAAGCAAAGCACATAAACTGTCGAGAAGATCAGTGGAGCATAACTCAACAGTCCTCGCCATGAAAGGCGAGCGATCGCTCCCCTTCTCCTCCACACACGCCCAGAGGTCGCAAGACGAGCGATTCGTCGCTCCGCCAAATCCGAGAGAAAAATATTTATTTCTTCAGTCTATATCGGCAGTATTTTCGTCACCTTTCATTCACTGGTTTTCGTGGTTGCGGTTTCGATTTGCAAAGGAAGCGGAAGTAAGACAACTGTCATGCGCAGTAGAATAACGCGACGTCACGGGCTCGTAACCTGGTAACAGTCGTCAGTTGGCAAGACTGGTGATCTCCAATTTATTTCTTGATCTATCCCACGGTTCACCGCGCGACATACACAACCGAAGGCCCAGCGATGCACTGTGGGATAGATGAGGATTAATTTGAAGATCGCCAGTTTTGCTGTCAGTTGGCGGTTTTCTTTGACTGTGTCTGTTGTATACCTTCTTGCGTTTCATTGAAGTTTCCCACATCATTGTTGGCATTTACCATGGCAGAACAGTCATACCGGCAGTACAAAACAACTAAAAGGGAACCGGGTAGAACTGAAAACTTTCAAAAGCTGGGGCACGGCGGTTCAGTTACATATCGGTTACAGAACAGTGGAGGCAGACAGTCGGCAGAATGTCAACTATGTATGCCCCTATGGTGCAAGTTGTGTGCAAGTTTTGAAGACGAAGTAATTAATTATTAATTGTGACTTGGAACAAATATAAATCAAACAATCTTGTGGAGTATTTTATGTATTGTCTTATTTATTGCAAGATTCAAAGGAATACCAAAATGTCTGCTAAAATAACACTGCTCGCCTTAGGTGAGCAATCACTCGCCCCAAACATCCCATGAGAGCGATTTCTAGATGAGCGATCACTCGCCCATCCAGATTAAGGAGCGCGATCTTGCCCTCTCCCACCATTTTGCTCATGGCGAGGACTGACTCAAGATATCATCTGACCAAGCTTGTAAGCCTCACAGAGGGAAGGACAAGGCAAAACATATTCACTAAAGTTAGCATGGCATAAAGATTCTGTTATTAAGAAACTAGTAATATTAACCAAATAAATTATTATGGATTATAACTTCTTTGCTTTACATGTACATGTATATTAGCTGGTGACATTCTGCTGTAGTTACTAACAGGGTTTTCAAACTAAATCATTTGGTTACTAGTTTCCAACTTCAAAGAAACTAATACTACTTAGTCTATAATCTCATGTTTTGTATGTATTTGATGAGAATATACCACCTGTTCGAAGTAATTGAGGATGGTAAGAATGTTAAACAGTGCAACAAATGTGTATCAAAATCGCGTATACAAAATTCTGATAAAATAACTTTGTAAGGAATAATATTATTACCTCCTCAACATCAGTCCCTGACTGTTTACACTTTACCTTTGTCTGAAAGCTAATTACAGCTAAATAAAAACTACCATGGATCATACAGCTATGACTATTCTGATAATGGTTGCCATTGAATCTGTTAGAATATTTCTGTACATTGTTCCTCTGCAGATTGCACCATCTCTTCTCAAAATATCCCCTCAACACAGGAGCAATGCAAGATATGCCTTCCTTGTACATGTAATTGTACTCCCCCTAGAATTTGTATACTGATACCGGAGGCAATCTAATTAAAATTAAATCCTGTCTGCTCCCCCATTTGGATATGTGGCTTGCAGGATCTAACAGGCTTGCAGTATTCGAGCGTTAACCAACCCTGAGAACGCTTCATAGTGCTTTGCAGGGAACATTAATGGTAGAGAAATTTTGGTTGGCTCAGCCGAATCAAATGCTGCGAGGTCCCGACATTGTTGCATCATTAAACAGGGTAGAGATTTAGACTGGTCTTTGATGTAAACAATTAACATTGAGGTAAACGGAGACGGTGGCCTTATCTCCCCTCACCGACTGCAAGTGGATTATTCCAGATGCGACCGTGACATCATAATGCTATTGAATATTCATGGCATGGGCGCCCAGAATATGTAAGATCCTAGTGACATGTACGATTGGGGAGCATTGATAGGATATTAATTTATTAAGATTTGATACCAGAACGTGAGCACATTTACTTTGTCCTTCTACATGTATGCTTCTGTAGGACTCTCATTTATTTAATTTCTTGACTTTTCAATGGATGGAGGGATTGCTCTCAAATTTGGCACACATATGAATCGCACACTCAGTAGTATCAGGACGATCAGATCAAATTCAATTTTTTTACATCGATTTGATTTTTTTCATCATGGGAGATAATCCAATCCACTACAGTGGAAATTGGCCCAATGTTCAGTTGTCTCCCCTGATTTGAACAATTGGATTCATTAATTTGTTGAGCTGCCAGCATCCCAGTCGATGCTATACACAATAATTTTTTTAGAATGAGGAAATTTATACTCAATTTCTTAAAGACTCAGAAGCGATATTCACTAGACAACGGTCATCTATGAAAACGATTCTCATTCATAATCGAAAGACCACATTCATTACCGACTAGTGATATCAAAATCTAAAAATCCAAGTATAAAAGAAGTCCAACTCTTTTCGTTCGAGAGTGCAGCGGCACAGATTTTATAATGTCTGCCAAATAGATACATTACCGAAAATTTTCTTTAAGCATCGATACTAATGCCATGCTGAACAAAAGAACATCTTAGTTAGGCAAAAGTAACATGAAACAGACTTGTATAAAATGTACCGGTTCTTTGTGTATACCAGTACATGGAGTTGGAATGGGCTGTTAAAGAGTGTCATCATGGGGTAATGGTAGAAACACTTTATGGGGCAAAGAGCTAATGAAAGCCATCATTACAACAAGTGGAATAAGATTGAATTCCAACAGTATATGGAAACTGACACTGGAAGCTAGATACAGCCCTGCCAATTCAGAAACTCCGTCTCAACAAAAATCTAAAGGCGTTAAGATAGTCCACATCTAAAACCATGCTAAACTTGCCGAGGTGACACGGTGAATAGTTTTTACCATGGCATCAACCTTGGCAATGCTTTATGACATATAGTGAATCGACATGGACGTAGATACAACAATGAGAGCACTAAACTCAGTCCAACAGGGTGAGCATATTTGATCACATTTCCCAACAAGATTGAATTTTCATCAATGATAATTGTAATAAAATCACTTGGCCTACCCTCTAACTTTGATGTTCTTTTCTTTAGCCGCAACCATTACTTCTTCAAACCTCTTCAGGCTCTCTGCTATTGTACAGTTGATATTTTTCCTGGGCAAGACAAAATAAAATATTATTAGCTTACATATATTGGAAATGTGATCTGCCTGCCTCTATACTTCCCACTATTGTGCATGGCTGTCAATTAATAGTAATCTGTGCGACTAAGACAAACCTGGTGCACACAGCCCCCTAGACAAAACCAGTGGATCCACCAAGCTATACTTCTGGCCTAATGCCACAACTGGATGAAAATTGACCATAGGTTTCATCTTTATGACTGGTAAGATTCACATCCGCATGTCCAGTAGGGTTTATCCGCATAACTAGCTTGTTTCATCCTCATGACCAGTAGGGTTCAGGAGGGTGTCTGGTTCCATGCTGCTTCAAAGATTTCTTCTTCGAACTAGCAGGAATGCAACTTAGCTGGGTGGTGCTTAGTTGGTTTGTCGCGAAATAACTGAAATATTGTTGAAAGCGATGTTAAATTCTATTCACTCACTCATCCTCATGACCAGTAGTGTTCATCCTCATGATCAGTAGGGTTCATCCTCATGACCAGTAGGGTTCATCCTCATGATCAGTAGGGTTCATCTTCATGATCAGTATGTTTCATCCTCATGACCAGTAGTGTTCATCCTCATGACCAGTAGGGTTCATCCTCATGATCAGTAGGGTTCATCTTCATGATCAGTATGTTTCATCCTCATGACCAGTATGTTTCATCCTCATGATCAGTAGGGTTCATCTTCATGATCAGTAGGGTTCATCTTCATGACCAGTAGGGTTCATCCTCATGACTAGTATGTTTCATCCTCATGACCAGTAGGGTTCATCCTCATGATCAGTAGGGTTCATCCTCATGACCAGTAGTGTTCATCTTCATGACCAGTAGGGTTCATCCTCATGACCAGTAGGGTTCATCCTCATGATCAGTAGGGTTCATCCTCATGACCAGTAGGGTTCATCCTCATGACCAGTATGGTTCATCCTCATGACCAGTAGGGTTCATCCTCATGATCAGTAGGGTTCATCCTCATGACCAGTAGGGTTCATCCTCATGATCAGTAGGATTCATCCTCATGATCAGTAGGGTTCATCCTCATGACCAGTAGGGTTCATCCTCATGACCAGTAGGGTTCATCTTCATGATCAGTATGTTTCATCCTCATGACTACTAAGGTTCATCCGCATGACTAGTATGTTTCATCCTCATGACCAGTAGGGTTCATCCTCATGACCAGTAGGGTTCATCCTCATGATCAGTAGGGTTCATCTTCATGATCAGTATGTTTCATCCTCATGACTACTAAGGTTCATCCGCATGACTAGTAGTTTTCATCCTCATGACCAGTAGGGTTCATCCTCATGATCAGTAGGGTTCATCCTCATGACCAGTATGTTTCATCCTCATGACCAGTAGGGTTAATCCTCATGACTACTAAGGCTCATCCGCATGACTAGTATGTTTCATCCTCATGACCAGTATGTTTCATCCTCATGATCAGTAGTGTTCATCCTCATGACCAGTAGGGTTCATCCTCATGATCAGTAGGGTTCATCTTCATGATCAGTATGTTTCATCCTCATGACCAGTAGGGTTCATCCTCATGACTACTAAGGTTCATCCTGATGACCAGCATGTTTCATCCATGCCCCAAAGTATGTTTCCATGGGCCCCATGACCAGTAAAGGGGTTCATCTTCATGACCAATAGGGTTCATCCATGACCAGTAGGGTTCATCTTCATGACCAGTAGGGTTCATCCCCATGACCAGTGGCAGGGTTCATCCTCATGACCAGTAGTCTGCATCCTCATGACCAGTAGGGTTCATCTTCATGACCAGTAAGGGTTCATCTTCATGACCAACAGGGTTCATCCTCATGACCAGTAGGGTTCATCTTCATGACCAGTAGGGTTCATCTTCATGACCAGTAGGGTTCATCCTCATGACCAGTAGTCTGCATCCTCATGACCAGTAGGGTTCATCTTCATGACCAGTAGGGTTCATCTTCATGACCAGTAGGTTTCATCTTCATGAACAGTAGGGTTCATCCTCATGACCAGTAGGGTTCATCCTCATGACCAGTAGGGTTCATCCTCATGACCAGTATGACCAGTAGGGTTCATCCTCATGACCAGTAGTGTTCATCCTCATGACCAGTAGGGTTCATCCTCATGACCAGTATGTTTCATCCTCATGACCAGTAGGGTTCATCTTCATGACCAGTAGGGTTCATCTTCATGACCAGTAGGGTTCATCCTCATGACCAGTAGTGTTCATCCTCATGACCAGTAGGGTTCATCCTCATGACCAGTATGTTTCATCCTCATGACCAGTAGGGTTCATCCTCATGACCAGTAGGGTTCATCTTCATGACCAGTAGGTTTCATCCTCATGAACAGTAGGGTTCATCCTCATGACCAGTAGGGTTCATCCTCATGACCAGTAGGGTTCATCCTCATGACCAGTGTGACCAGTAGGGTTCATCCTCATGACCAGTAGGGTTCATCTTCATAACCAGTAGGGTTCATCCTCATGACCAGTAGTTTTCATCCTCATGACCAGTAGGGTTCATCCTCATGACCAGTAGGGTTCATCTTCATGACCAGTAGGGTTCATCTTCATGACCAGTAGGTTTCATCCTCATGAACAGTAGGGTTCATCCTCATGACCAGTATGTTTCATCCTCATGACCAGTAGGGTTCATCTTCATGACCAGTAGGGTTCATCCTCATGACCAGTAGGGTTCATCCTCATGACCAGTAGGGTTCATCCTCATGACCAGTATGATTAGTAGGGTTCATCCTCATGACCAGTAGTGTTCATCCTCATGACCAGTAGGGTTCATCCTCATGACCAGTAGCCTAGGGTTCATCCTTATGACCAGTATGACCAGTAGGGTTCATCCTCATGACCAGTAGTGTTCATCCTCATGACCAGTAGGGTTCATCCTCATGACCAGTAGTGTTCATCCTCATGACCAGTAGGGTTCATCCTCATGACCAGAAGGTAAACACTTCTGTTTATCCATTCTCAATTATATGCCATCAGATTCCATGTCATTCCAGATTCTTTTCATATAATATCCAGAACACCATGCAGGCGATATCACAAAAAATCAAAAGTCAACAGATGGAATATCTATCACTGTATATGACTTCAGAGAAGTATAAAGTACAAACAACTGAGTATTCTCTTAATTTAACGCTGGCCTATATAAGGGGGTCGTCAGTAGAAAATTTAATTCTTTCAAAAATGAAGTTATCTCAAAGATTTTTATATATATTGGATGTATGATCAAAAGTATTTGAAAAAGCAGCATTTCCACAAAGGTATATATATCGGTTGCCATGGTAATGGCAGCCATCTTGGATTTTGGTGCTTAACTTAGGAACGCATTATATGCCCAGGTAAAAGTGCTGACTTCATCAAACTTGCAGGGTATTTCTGTTATGTGTCCCTTTGTGCAAATAAGAAGTTTCAAGCAAAAATACCCGTTGGATACAAAATTTGAGCTGTTTTACCGATTTAAACTAAATACGGCACTAAAAAGGCATATGCTTTTTTAGTGTAAATCAGTAAAACAGCTCAAATTTTGTTACCAATAGTTAGTTTTGCTTGAAACTTCTTATTTGCACAAAGGAACACACCACAGAAATACCCTGCAAGTTTGATGAAGTTTGCTCTTTTACTTTAGCGTATTATGCATTCCCAAAAATCCAAGATGGCCGCCGTTACCATGGAAACCGATATATATATCTTTGTGCAAATGATGTTTTTTCAAATAATTTTGATCATGTATCCAATATATATAAAAATCTTTGAGATTTCTTCATTTTTGGAAGTATCCGAATATTGTACTTACCCTCCCCACTTGATCTTACCTACTAAAGCTCTCAGAGGCAGCTCCAAATATAGCTACTTCATCAACCCCTGCTTTTACCTATAAACAGAAGTTACATATATAATAACTTGAATTGATATCAGAGAGAGTATATAAAATGATGCAAAAAATCAGCAGAAAAAATATATTCAGCAGAACAATTCAATTACAGAAGATCGCGCAACTGTCACTGCCAAAAAGTAGAGTGTCATAGGGGGCAGTTAGGCAAGACGAGTCTCTCGAATTGTACAAAATTTGACAGAACAAGGACTCTCTGATAATTCAATCCACCTATCAAAATTCAATCACCCCCTGCTTTGGAGACAAAACTGTTCTAATAAATTTAATCACCCTATGTATTCAGTAAAATGAAGAAATAACGGATTATATGCATGATCTGATCGATTTTGTCAACTTCCTGTCGGAGGCAGGCATGACACCCCACTCAGTCACATTATACTGACACCGAACGAACCAGTCCTTGTTCTATCATCTTAATGCTGAGCATAAGCGAGGAAGTAACAAGTTCCATTTTTCAAGTCATTGGTATAACCCGGCCTGGGATCGAACCCAGTACCTACCATTGCAGATAGAGAATGTTATTGTCATCAAGTCCAATAAACTACTAAAAAGAATGTTCACAAGCTTAACCCTATCTGGCCTGGGCTTTTTGGGACCTGTCCAGGCCTTGGGCCGAAATGGCCCCCCCTAATTATTTTTCTTACCCCGTGAGCTAGGGGGCTGAAACTTATCACACTATACCCTTGGGTCAAGCTCTACCAGAAAATATGAAAAAATCCAAGATGGCCGCTTTGATGACGTCACAATGACGTCATTTTCAACAAGAGCCCAAAGGGCTTCAATATACGCCCGTTTATCTGGAATTACATTGGTCCAAATTTCAAGGTTGTTTAATAGCCTTAATTCCAATTGGTAGTTAGCAATCCCGAGAAAGGTCTGCAATTTTGTGCTTCTGAGAATGTAACATATATCACATCTTATATTGAATGATAACCTAAAATGAGCTTAACTCTTGGTAACTAGTTGACCTTGGAGCAAGAGCCGAAAGCTCACATATCTCACACTGAAATCGACAATAGTCGAACACAAGAAAATAGTTTCCTGCAAATGGATTTCTCTCAGACGAGAAACTTTTTCACGAAGGAAGAAGAAAGCGATGAAGTAAAACTTTGTTTTTGAGTTAATATTAAAACAGGTATGAAAGTCATAAAGGACCCCTCTCCCCGTTAAATTAGTAAATGTATGGCTTTTATTTCACAACAGTTTAACTAAATGTAGCTATTTCAAACATGACAGGCAACTCCACAGGACAAATGCCATACACATGTCGGGGAGAGAACT